>WYDI02003774.1:0-65545 GCA_009867235.2 Psittacus erithacus
GAAAGAAAGAAAGAAAGAAAGAAAGAAAGAAAGAAAGAAAGAAAGAAAGAAAGAAAGAAAGAAAGAAAGGAAGAAAGAAAGAAAAGTGCTTTTTTGACTTAGTATGTTAACATTATAAAAGCAACTAACTCCCTTCAAAAGTAGTATTTGCTCTTAGAAGCCTAACTTGTGCTTTCTAATACTCTGAGGAAACAAAATCTGCTTTGAGAGCAGACATCTGAAAGGCAAAGAGGGATTTTCTCAGGGAAACTATAAGAACCAACTGCCACAATAACTCCAAACTTTTTCTGGCTTTGCCATTTGGGTTTTTGCAAGAAGTGAATTAAACCCCCTCTTAAGAAGCCCACACTGTGTTATAGGGCCTGCAGACCTCACAGAAAGAGACACCCGTACGTTAGCACTTTACCATTTATCACTCACTGAGTAGGCTTTGGAGGTTACCCCAGTTTACTGAGGCCTCATGAAGGGGTCTCCAGCACACTTGGTCTCTACCCCAGGACTGTGTTTATGTAGTAATTATAGCCATGACAGCTAATTGAGTTTTTCCAATCAATCACCCTGAAAGTTTTGTTTGTTTTCCTGTTCTAGGGAACAGGAAGGTTTTATCTTTTTCTAAACAGTGAGAAAGAAATTAAGGATATTTTTCAGGCACAATTTGAAAATTATTATTTTAAAAGGGTTCAATTAGTGGAAATCCTACTTAATTTAAGTGAGATTTTCTGTAATAACGCTGACTTTTATCTGTACTTTATAGTAGATAATCACAAGAATTTCATAACAGAAGTCAGTTCCCCTTCAGTTGATACACACAGTGGTAAAAGATGTTACAAAGTCGCTCCACAAGCTGGAAATAATTATCAGGTATCTTCAGCACTGTACTCCAGTGATTATTAGACTATACAAGCTCCAGCATCAGACAAGAACTGTGCAGGTCATTGTAGCGAGAAGTATCAAGTTTTATTGCTGCAATGGGGAGAAGAAGGAATCTTCTCGTTCAGAGCAATCACACCAGCAAGGACAGAAGCTCCTGAGATAAGGAGCTGAGTTTTGCCCCTCCTTTGTGCCTTTGCCAAGTTAATTAGTGACTGATGGCCAATTGTCATAAGGCTGGAGCATGCTCCAAGTCTACACATACACAGTTCAGAGGGTTAGTCATTACTCTGGTTTACTGGTCTACAGGACAAGGCAAATACTCCAGCTCATTGCTTCGCTCAGTGGAGTCACACTTTTCACGCAAAGACTAGTGCAGACCATTTCTAGTTTGCTGTCACTACAGTTTGCACTCGTGTTTCTTGTATTTATCCATTCAGGGCCAGAATTTCTTACGACATGAAATTAAGATTTTGAAAACAGTTCCTATCTATCTTTATGACTCAATAACGAATAAAAAACCACAGTATATCCCAAAGCACTGCATGTCACTGTTTTGTGCACAACAGACTTGCTCTGAATTTGGTAAATATCTGTCAGGACCTAAGCTGATAGAGTTACTCCTACCTCAGAGGAGGGAAATGAACTAAATCACCTGTTTTCCACTTTTCTCTCTTATCAGATCCCTGAACAAGTAGCCATGGGAGTGTACCTTCTGTAAAAGAAATTTAAGCCCATTGACAGCAAGGCTGTCTGACCTTTCACAGGCCACATAAATATAATTTATGTTCCCATTTGCCAAGATATCACAAACTACAATTGTAAATAACCTGTACAAAACAGCCTATCAAAGTTCCTTCCCACTTTATTGTATTTTTAATAAAACTATGTGTAGAGACGATCTAAAGAAACCCACACCTGCAAATATCCCATTACAGAAGAACCAAGTTTGCAAACAGCATGCTGAGCACTATCACTTCAGTGTTCACTTTACCATTCATAACTAGTGGGGAAAAGTTCTGCATCCATGGGAAAGCAGCTTGCTCCAACACATGGTGCAAGAAGAGAAGCCCCCAGTGGTCAGTGGATATACGAACAGACAGATCTCTAACAAACAAACAGCCACCACTGGCTCATGTTCCCAATCTCACACTTCTTTTGGGGACAAGGAATTCTTTTAACAATTCCACTTCTCCAACCACTGTACTTGAAAATAATGAAGAAGCCGAAAGGTTGCAGAACTAGCTCTGCTTCCTTCTAGTCCTGGAGAACGGCATTTTTTCCCTGGAATGCATAAGCACAAGGGAATGCCCTATTAGGGACTCTAACAACTGACCTGTAACTGAGTCATAAAATGCCACTGTGAGGAAGCAGAGAAACTAGACAATTAGATAATACATCATAATAATACACTGTATTGGATGGGCTGTTGAATGGTCAAACAATAAAATGGGTTTCCTGAATGGTCGAACAGCAAGTAACATCTGACGCTGGCTCTGCGAAGCTCTGACTCATACCAGCTTCACCTGTTACTAGTATTACTGAGCAAGGTTGCTGGATATTTCCCACATAAAATCAGAAGTGAAAACCAGGATTTGATAAATCACATATAAAGAAGTGTTATATGTTTACCTTGCTTCTGACAGGATATGATGCTCATCCCTGGCAAAGGGACAGCAGACTGCCAGTGACGTCAATACCTCTTAAACTATCAAATTTGGTTTAACCTGAGATTTGAATGATACCAAAGATTTTTATTGGATTTTTATTCCCTGAAGACTTCTTTAGCTACTGTATTTGGAGAAAGGTGGATACCAAGTCCTACCTCTTTTGCCCTGGGAACTGGTCAAAGGCTTCTTTAGTGTTTGAATTCAAAACTTACATAAATAAATCCATTGCTTGCTAGTGTGTTAAATATCTGTCTTGTCTTTCAGCATAGCTAATGCTGCCTTCCCAGAACATTAAACATTAAAAAACTCCAAAGCATTCTATAAGGAAGACAGATTGTTCAAGGGTTTAAATTGTTTATGGTCCAGTGATTAAAAACATAAATTCAGTACCACGTTGATCATGATTTCCTCACTCTTTTTGCCAAAATCTGTAATTAATGTGAACTTTTCTCTGCATGTGCTGTACATCTACCACTGAGATGCAAACAGACGAACTGGAGACGCAAAAGTGACTGAAACAAAATCCAAGATCTCAGCTATGTTCAGATCCGAACTCTGGCTTCGGTCTATTAAAAACACAGAAAATACAAGTTAGTTGAAATGTGCACAGAGTTTTTATTTAATCCTTTTTTTCCTAATCCTCACTAAGCACAAGAATAAGTGCGACCCCCTGTAGGCAGGCAGGCAGCCGAGCCTTTGATGGCAAACAAGTTATAGATCAACAGTAAGTCAGAGATGTTGAGGTTGTATCTTCCCTAGGAAAAAAGATATATTTTTAAGTTGAATTAGCTACCAGAGTGCTTAGCCCTAATGAAGATAAATTAGTTGATAGGTTTCACAGAGGTTAGTGGGTCAAAGTAAACCCTGGGGCTGCCCTACTCTTTAATCAGATCTGCCAACATCTATCAGAATTAAACTTTCTTACCTAAGATTTTACCTCATCTTAGTATACTAAGTCCTCTGTCTTGATTTAAAAATACCCTCTTTCCCCTTAGTGAAAATGAATTTTAAGGGGTAAGAATAACAGGAGGGGTATTGACAGTTCAAGTGGAAGGTAGGAAAAATAGGGAGAAACAATCAGAAGACAAAGATGGGAAAAGGAGTGGTTTATGGACTTTGGAGGATAAAATCTAAAGTACATTTAAAATATTCGATATAAGCAAAGAAGAGCAAGTAGAGATTTATCTGGCTGTGAAATATTTCTATGTATCAATACCATAGGATCAAAGAAAGTTCAATAAAGTAACTACAGAAATTTTCTGAAATCTTTGATCTCTTCCTATCCTGATCAATAAACAGATATATGGATGAACAGAAAGGCTGTATTTTACATAGGTATTGTCTTTGAAGGGAACATATAAGAGGAGAAATTATTGCATATCTGACCACACCATATTATCCTTCTGCTCCTAACTGCTCTATTAGGACAGTTAGGAGAACCTCAAGCACAGAGGCTCTTAGTTATGGCAACCATCTTTCGATTATTTGATTGTTTTTTCAGATTCTACTTTTTTCTTCCATAACCCCTTGCTACAAGCAGTAAAAGAAGTCCACTTTATCTGTGGTGATCTCCTTCAGTGTTTGCTGTGCTGCTCTTGTCCATGTGCATCCTCTCGTTTCCAGATTGACTCACTGTGTCTATTGAGCCAGGAATTGGGGGAAATGATGTATTAACTCTGGGACCTCTGTCTGCTCCTGGCTGGTCCACCTCAGCAGTGCACATACAAGGTTTTGATGGGAATATTGAAGGTAATTGCATTCCAGGACAGAGCTGAAACATAAAGTGACATGCCATGTCAGTCCTAAACTTGATCTAAACAGGCTTAAGCAGCAACTAACAAATTCAGATGGGAATCAAGGTTTGTCTTTGAGTGATAATAACCTCCTGTGAACACCAAAGTGCATCTTACCTGAGGGCAATGACTGGATATTAATTGCACTTTGAGTTAGTTTCTCATTCGGCAATAAGAAAATCACATAGATCCACAGGTAGTTTTGAAATTAGCATCTTGTTTTCATGACACTCTAGGATTAGTCAGTGAGATATGACGAGTGAAGAGTGGATGATTCAATCAGTCAGAAATCTGGGAGTCTCCATCGGCTCTTAGCTGGCTGCACCTCTGAAGATTCTCAGAGTTGACATCTGCTGAGGGAAAATTAATTTCCACTGATTCCTGGAACAGAAAATTGCAGGCCACATATAGAAAAGCTGTGCTTTTTATTAAAGAGTAGAAAGGAAAAGGCATTTACAAGAGGCAGAGCTACCGCTTTAGCACACCCTGCACTGTTAAACATTCAACACATTCACTGCCTGTAAATGGCGCTGTGCACCAGTGACACCTTGCTCCATAAAAAGTGTAAGGTATGGCACTGCTGGACATCTAACTTGTATGTTTTAAAGCTCTGGACAAGCGCACAACTTCTGTTTCCTTTGAGGACATCCCAAGCGAAACACTGGGCCACAAAGAAGAAGGTGAATGTTGCAAGCCAAAATCTGCAGAACCCAAGAACATTACAGACTGATAATCAAGGGAAAATTTACATGGACTTAACCAGGGGTTTGGATGTGTCTTATGTCCATGTTCAGACGAAAAGACAAGGATATCGCAACTCTGCAGCACAGCTGGTTGGATCTTACAGCATTTATGCAGCTGTAAACGTAAACTTTCACTACCATTTGAAGGCTTCATAAGCTTCATTCATTAGATACCTTACTGATCATATCCCTTAAGAGCTGGATAATATCCAATTCTTTGTCTAATCAAAATCTCTTCCTATCATATTGTTGTTGACACTCAAGTATTGTATTAGCTTAGACATCATAAGGAAAAAAATGTAATGGATTATTAAGTCTAACCCATAAACACTGATTTTAATGACTACCAGGCTGCCATGTTCTTGTTTTAAGTCTGATGGCTAATACTTTGTTTTCCCCTTAAAAAATAAAACCCACTCTTAATTTCCTGGAATAACATGGAATAAATTCCTGTTCCATCCAACACAATTTGAACATTTTAGCTTCCTCAGTTACAAGCTCTGTTTCTTGGAAAATGTGATGTTCATATGGCTCTGCTTCATAAGGAGAAATTAATTTTTCTCTTTATTGACTGTTCTGAATCTTTGCAATTCCAGAGAGACCATCTGAGTCTTTCCCTAAAACCGTGCAACATAATCCTTCCTAGTAAATGCTCTAATATTCCTTAACATGATTGTGTACATAATAATGCAGAGTAATCCTCTTTTCTAGATACATGCACAAAAATAATGAGATCTTTATAAATTAATAATGAATACAAAGTAGTCCAAAGCAGTATCTCAGGCCAGAACTCTAGGTATTTCTGAAACAAAATATTACACAGCTAGGAAAAGCTATACTATGATGCTGATATAGTATTGAAAATAGAATTGGAAATAAGCTAAGCTAATCATACACCCTAAATGAGATGCCTCTGAAACCTTATTTAAATGAATGAAGACAGTTACAGAGGAAGCACAAATGTAACTGATCATGTCTCCTAAATCCAGGGGGTTTGTCCACCCTTGGCTTCTCACATTTTTCTACACAAGAATCCAAAAATGGCTCTGTACAAATGAAGGAGTCCACCATGTGTGATCTATTATAACTATGACACAATATCGTCTCCTATTAGCAGTGCAGCAATTACAGCAGAAGCAAATAGGACATACCTCCCAGGACTTCAACAGGGAGGGTATTGACAGGCATGAAACCACTTCTGAATGCTAATATGGAGGACTTCTTCCTGACTTGGTCCTTATACATCTGTGACTTCCATTTCAGCCAAGGTACATAACATGCATGTGTGACTGGAATAATCTCCAACTGACCACTAGCAATTTGGCAAATGGGTGAATCTAGGGGAGAAACAGCATTAATTTTTAGCAGGCTTTTTGTAGGAAAATCAGTGTCTTCAGAACAACATGTCTAGGAGTAACAGATGCTGTACAGCAAAGGCAGACCATGGTGATTATTAAATCGCAGAGTAAATGGTTTCCCTGCACTGCATTCATTCCAAGTACACATATTTTTCTTTTCATTTGAAACATAGACTATACTCTTATTTTGCAAGATAATGAGAATTAAGTATTTTCTTACCAGTCAAAGTAGACTGGGAGCAAATACTTTTGACTGTGATATATATTTCACATTATAATCCCTCTGTGGTGTGGACTTTCTGTGTTGGTTTAGTAAACTTTTTCTTCTACATAAAGAAGACATTCATCATTACATTTTGCCCTTAGATGACTTTTTCTTTACCTGCCAGGAAAAAGAAGTGTCCTAATTAAACAAAATCATTAAGAAGGATTAATAGTCTTTTTCAGAGCCATCAAAAGACTAAAAATATTTCTGCCCTGTATTCTCCTCTGCTGCTCTGCCATGCTGAGTGTTCATAAAGTATCCGATATATGTGGATGCCATTCTAATGACTCTGTGCTAAGCTGTGAATTTATGTTGCTTCTTTTTTCAGGAGGCAATATATTCAAAAACATCTGAAAGTCTCAGTGTTGTCCACCTGTGACTCCTGCCTGTCCCATGCCTGCTGCGTTCAGACAACATGCCAGAGAGCAAAAGTCCCACACACTGAATCCCTACCATACGGGGTTAATTTGAAAAATGCCTCATAAGTTGATCAAAAGATGAAAAACATTAAGAGCAATTTGTTCTTTTCAACAGAAATGAGCTTATGAGCATTTTTGCTTTGATGGTTTCCATTAGCCAGAAAACACGGTCCTGCAGCGAGTCCCTCTAGTAATGCAGTCCTTTTATACACAGGGCCTCTGTTAGACAATAGAGCAGGATCTGGTTGGTTTCCAAGCTCTGTAACATGAACTGATGGAAAATAGAGATTGGATCTGATGTATACTATTATTCATAAAAGCAAATGCCCTGTTGGAAGCACAGAGGAAAGGGATGCTGTATGCGTATTACCAGTGTGGATATAGAAATGGGTGAATACAGATATGAGCTATCCTACCTATGACCAAAGTTGGTCAGATGTAAACCAAGACCAGTCTGGAAGCTTTGTACCTAGCTTCAGGCAGAGCCTGTGCACTGGATAATATATCCTGCCTGTCAGCAAAGCTTATTACCTCACATGCAGCTCCCACTGCACAACTCACACCAGAGCCCTTAGCACTCAGAGCTCCAGTGCAGGGGTTCAGGTCTACCTTTAGACATAGACACTGTCTGCAAGCAAGAGAAGAAAAACTAAGGGATGTGATTATATTGGGGGTTTAGAACTTTAAGAGGGGCACAAATCAAGGGGCAGGAGCATGTACCTGGTAGCTACTCCTGAGGTCGGACGTTTATTGTAAGCATTGGAATTAATTAGAATTTATAAAGATATTTTTATACCTTTACAAAAATATACATCTTCCTCCTTTTTCCTCATTTCTTAGGCTGGAAGGTCTTCCAAAGTCCCTCTGCTCAGACTTTTAGAACTTCTTTTCAGTCCCAAGCTAAATTGATGCATGGGCCATTTATATCCCATTGCTCTAATAGGCCATTTCAATTCTTGTGGGTTTGGATTCAGTTTATTCAGTTTCTGAATTCCTGCCAACAGCTAATTCAAGGACAGGGATGCTTCCTGCCCTATTGCCAACAAAAATGAAGAACTGAAAGATAGATCCTACCCAAAAGTGTTAACAAATTTAGCCTAAAGGCAGACATTGGACACAGTTGGGAGATGGCAAAGAAACCATGGGCAGCATCAGGCAGCGTGATAGCCGCGCATAGCCTGCTCATGGCTACATTTTTGTAATGACCTGATCTGAGCAAGAGCCAGCAAGTATTTGGAAACAACCAGGGGCAAAAAATATAAAAGAGCAGAGCATATCTGGATCTGAAAATAAAATGATCTGGATCTGCTGGCTCAGTGCATACCTTGGGTTTGCTGAACACAGAAGCTGACTTCTAAGGAACAGAGATTGTATCCAGTGAAAGGTGACATAAGAACTTCAAAGTAAAAGCCTGGGGGACAGAAGAGGGAGCCAGTGGGAGGAGACTGCAGTTGCCTATGATAATGTGAGGCCAAAGATGGGAATGTGAGAAAGGGACTGCAGAGCTTTAAACATCCAGAAGTACCCTGTGACTTCATCATAGAGCAGATGTCCCCCTCACAGCTTTCCAGGCCTGAGCTGGGGACCCACAAGGATTCAGTGAGAAAAATATAATTTACTAAATCAATAGCCAATGCTCTTTTGGTTGTAAGTATGTTTCTTGTGAGATCTCACTGCAGACACAGGCTAGACTCAACCCTACTTAGCTTATAAAGCCTGACATGAGTCAGTCCTGCCATGAAATACCTGCAAAACATAGTCTTTCTTTTGTTTGACTCTGAGTTATTTTTTCTCAGTCATTGGAGTTTGTCTTAAAACAGAAGTATTATCTAAATGACTTTGGTGACAATAGTCTGATCTTCACATTGTTTCTACACCCTCTGGAGCAGTTAGTGGTGAAATTTCCTCCTGCTTTATAAACCAATAAATAATTAAGACAAAAAATCACTTTGAACTACCAGTGTTTGACTATCAGAAGCATAATAGACAGCTCACAGACAAGCAGAATACTCCTTTACCTGCATGCCTTTCTAACAATAAAGAGTAAAATCACACCATTTCTATCGACTGTATTAGTCTGAATAAAAGTCATCTTTTCCTTAACTAGCTGGAGAGCAAAGCATGCATTGCTCTGTAACATGCTTTCGAGAACTGGCAGAGGAAATCATTCTTTCCACCAGGGTTTCCAGGCCTTTGGACAAAGGAGCTTGAATATGACTAAAAAGTTTGCAAAATCCTTAAACTGTCCCAAGAAGCATATAATATACCCTGTCCTTGCAACCACTCTTGCAGTTAATGCCAATAATTGTTAACATCTGTGTTAAGTGGGAGCAATAAAGCTATGTTCTCCGGCATTTTCAGAGGATAAAGCTTTAGCTTCAAACACCCTGGAAGAACAGACCAGGAGAACAATGTTGTAATCAAGAAACAAACCAAGATTTTTGACTGGTGCTTTTTATTTTGACTCTGCCTTAACAGACCTTTTGCAAGTACAAAAGCAAGCATTAAATCTTTCTCAGTTACATAGCTCTTCCTCACTGAAATGATAGATCAGGGCAAAATAAAATAGAAAAAATTGTCTTTATCAGTGAACCACACATTCGTGGTTCCAGATCACTGCCTAGTAGACCATGTAGCTACCAAGACTCACTAAATTGGACTGCAGTAATCCATTGCTCATATTGCACAATGGCAAATTTCACAAGCATGAAGTTCATTGATGCAACCACTCAAGCAATGTCACCTTTCCAATCTATACTTTGCTTTAGGGATGGTGCTGGGCATCTTCATGCAGCACAAAGGCTGCCAGCTAACATGCACTGTGACTGCTCTCTGCTTACGAGAATGGCAGAATTATACAAGCGCACAAGGCTCTAGTTTGGGAGAGGACTACAGGTTTTCCTTAAATCTATGCTTTGTAAAGTATGTCCCATTCTGCTTGGGAATGGTGAGCTCAAAGACATATCCCTGAAATTAGCAGAAGATGATTGTGAGGTTTGTGACTGTCATTTCCAAAATTAATCCACATTGAGAGAAAGAAAAGGAGCTCGTATATGGAGACAACAGGCAGTGACACACTGCAGATGCACTACAAGTCTTTCTTTCAACTTGTATTTGCTTCGCAGTATCACGTCAGCATTCAGATTTTCCACCTGAATCCTCCTTCATTTCAAAAGTAGCTGTCCCTGCTAAATAAATTCAATTTTTCTCCCCCACAGTGGGCAAAAAGCATCTCTATCAAATTTTTCTTTGTGCTTGTAGAACTACATCAGTATTAATTTATGGGCAACATATTCCATTGTCTGAGCTGGACTATTTTTCCTAAACCCACTTCTAAAACACCTCAACAGAGGAGAAGTGTATGGGATAAACACAGTCATTTTAAAATGTTTTGATTCACTTCTTTGCACACAACAGGCACAAGCAATAGTAAGACCTTGATTATTCTCTGTACTCGTGTTTGCTTGGTTTAAGCATCACAGGAATCATAATCCCTGAAACAGCTGTCTGTTTCCAGTGAGAGGGTATAATACCAGTTCCAACATCCTACAGCATCTCTGCCTATGGAACTGTGATTCCCAGCAGCAACCGAGTCTTCACTACCAGCTGTTTTTGTTGTGTCCTTCCCACATCTAAGCCCTAACAATTGTCTGCTGCTATATTTCATTTGCTTGACTATTTCAACTGTTAAACCACATGGCAAAAATGTAGTGAAAGGCATTAAGCTACAATGGTTTAGTATGAAACTAGAAAAAAAATATGTACACTAACCGTAGCCTCAAAATGTTAAATTCTAGTTATGAAATTGATTTTTTTCCCTTCATTATAGAATCATAGAAGAGTTAGTGTTGGAACAGACCTTAAGATCATCAAGTTCAACCCCCCTGCCATGGGCAGGGACACCTCACACTGAACCATGTCACCCAAGGCTCTGTCCAACCCGGCCGTGAACACCACCAGGGATGGAGCATTAACAACTTCCCTGGGAAACCCATTCCAGTGCCTCACCACCCTCACAGTAAAGAACTTCCTCCTTATATCCAAACTTTCCCTGGGTAAGTTTTAACCCATTAGCCTAATGAATTATCACTTTCTGGTGCTTTCTTTCAGAGGAATGTACTCAGTATTTTTTTAAAGTCCTCTCCAAAGCAGTCCACTAAAAACATTGGACATGTTCATGCCTTGGGATTGCTTGCCATAGCAAACAACAACTTTCTATAGGGCTCCATAGCCTGAGACTCATCACTTTCACTGAATTACTCATTTCACCCTTATCTTGGTCAAAGATTATAAGCAAGTTTTATGTTTTGTACTACCTTGAACCCAAATGTCACAAGTACTATGGTAAAAGAAAAAAACAGTCCTAGCCCATACTGACTGACACTGCAAAGGTCCTCATTTATTAGGAGATTTAATAGGGCTCATTTATTCAATACAAAATGAAAAATAGCCAGGTGCATTAGATTCTTCTTTTAAACCTAATCAGGGTCAGCCATTGGTCAGTCAGTGCACCGCAAACTTTCCATATTTTGATTGCACCTCAAGTTTCATAGCTTGTCTCTTTCTTTCTTCTCTGCAGCTCCCTGACCCACACAACTGTCCATTCACCAAATCTGGCTGTCCCACCAGGAAATTTGGGCATGCATGAAAGTCTGTTAGAAGCTAAACTAACAAAATAATCTGCATGGCACCTGTAACTGAAGCCAGATGGGACAAGACCAGTCCATGGAGCGAGTGCTTCCATGAACCCTTGGTGCTACATGGGTCTCCTAGGGATACGTGGAAAATGCATCTTTTATTACTGCTGAAGCAGGCACATAACATTACAAAGCCCCATGCTGTTTTGTGTGCTTGTCAGGACATGCTTTACTGTATTGTGCAGTCTAATGGGAACTGACTGTGGCAGGGTGATTTGAAGCACCAAGCATCCAGGAGACGTCCAGTGATGGGCATGGAATAAAGACTATTCTTAGAATACTCTTGTATCCATTGCATGTGTGAAGAAGCTTTTACAGCTGAGCTCCTTTGATGGAAAAGATAAGCAGAGATTATCTAGTGTGACTTTCTCAATCTGTGTGGCTGGCCTCCCAGGGAAAAGCTCTGATCT
Organism: Psittacus erithacus; assembly: GCA_009867235.2. Lineage (NCBI taxonomy): Eukaryota > Metazoa > Chordata > Aves > Psittaciformes > Psittacidae > Psittacus > Psittacus erithacus. The sequence goes on from WYDI02003774.1 coordinate 12,226, forward strand.
TTTCCAAGTACGGCACGTGTGTGTAAACCATGGGGCAAATGAGAAAGGGAATGTGTGCCGTTTATTTGTTTAGTGCTCTGCAAAACTCCAGCACCCTGTGCTGACTACTCAATGCTGAATGCTTGTTGTTCAAAGGGCTGCTCCTCACCCGCACTAATCCCAGACCTGGAGAAGTTGATGGGAATCTTCCCCTTGAATTGAGGGTTCTCGGATAAAGTCCCAATCCTCCAATATTCATGTTCCCATTGAACTCAACAGGGTGTTTGGATGTGCAAGGAAGGAATCACTGGTCCTTCAGTTACCCAATGTCAGTATTACCCAGCAAAGTAGATAAAAGCAATTGGCTTTCCCACACATAGTAATTAAATATGCTTCCTCTGTTCTCTGCAGTTTTTTACATGAAAGGATCTACATTGATTTGTTTTAGCTTCAATGCTCATAGCTGAGAAGCAAGTTTAGGGGAGGGCACTGTAACCCTATGTTACTGACAGGATGTTAGACTGTGTTTTTTAAATATGGCGACAGCAAGTCAGTGTTTAGTAAGTGGGTTTTACATTGTTTCTGATCAGCTGCAGTACAGAGACTTAGTTCATCCTGTTCATATGTTAAAAAAACCAACAAAACCCTAAAGTTTAATCATACAAGATAACTCATCTTTTTCTGCCATCTAGTGACAAAAACTGCATCTTAGTGAGTTTATAGACCATCTATCCAGGTCTTTTATACTAAGTCACACACAGGCAATAATATACAGCTAACAACATGCAGTCTCCTGATTGTTCCACGGCACTTCATGTGATCTGAATGTGGGAGAAGACATAGAGCTTGGGGTTTGCCCTTTTACATATCATCATTTTCAGAATGGTTTTTAGCCTCCCATCCTATAAATAATGTCAGTCTTGCAATGGAGAAAGAACATCCTTAGGATAGAAATCCACTTTCCATATGTGTCTTCAAAGAAACCCATCTGGCACATCATCTGGGAGATTCTGTCTCTTTACAGAGGACTAGTAAAACCTTTCCTCCACTTTTGACAAGTTACACACAAGCACACATAGTACCGTTGTTTAGCAGTGGTATTAAGACAGTCAGTGGCCACCAGCCACAAGAAATGAAACAGCTGCTATACCTAGCCCAAAGACATATATTTCTCTTTCTTCCTTCTACTGAAATTGAAGACATGCTCTACAGATGTCAGTAAAACCAGTAATTTAAGTATACTTAAAATGTAAGAGTACGTTTAAAATGTTTTGGTCAAGCAAGCCTTTCAATTGTTATTCCATAAAAACTTTGTTGTGGGTCTATGATATGAAATGAGGATTTTCTTAATCCTTGCCTAACTATTGCTTTATCCTAATATATGAAAGAATTTTCTGGGTTCTTTTATGTAAGTTCCAGGATAGAAACCATTTCTGGGTTTTTAATACCATCTGAGTTTCAAAATAATTCTGTAAGACTTTAATATGCTGCACAATTTTTTTCATAATCAAAAAGTTTCATTCAGATCCCATCAAAATGATTTTTAGAAAGCAGCAAGTCCCAATACACATTGGGTCAGGCCCAAGATCAGCCGATGGAGAAATGATGGTGACATTCAGCATCCCTGGTGCATATACATAAGTTTTGTCAGGACTGGAAAGGAAATTACCTCTGCCTGTTTTTCCAGACAATGTCAGAATCATCAGATACAGTGAGCAAGAATGACAACACACATTAATATATCACTGCTAGCCTTACATTAAACATTGCAGCCACATCAGCAATAGCTGGCCACGTTATTATACTCACTGCAGCAATTTTGCAGACAAGAATTAACAGAAGAAAAGGTATTATTGTTGCATTGTTTCCATTGAATGGCGGTATTATTTCCTTCTCTAATAATGAGGAAATGCTGCAATATCATATTACATCTGTGTAAGGCATGGGCATTACTAATGAAGACCACTGTGCACTTGGGGGGTTTTGTCTTGCAGGTGTTTGATTGTTGATGATTTATATACTTGATTCTTCTGGACTGTGACACCAATATGTCCCATAAAGTCCTTCTTTGAACAGCAATTATACCCCATCACAGAAATTTTACTGTCATTTTAATGAAGTGCTTAGAAAGGTTATCTATGCCAATACACTGCACTTTAAATTTCAAATAAAAACAGCTCTCATAAAAATTATGCATTAATAAGAAGTATTTGTGTGAAATGAGTATGAAAACTCTAGCTGGCTTTTTAACTGAGGTCAAAGGAAAGTAATGAGAAGACTTACAGAATACCAAGGCATCAGCTGCATTTTATGAAAATCTTGTAGAAAAAGGCAAGTCCATAACTTTGTCTTTTCTCTAAGTAAATGAATGATATAATCTTTCTGTTTAACTTTGTCTTTTCTTCATTATCTTCAAGTCTATTCAGTTATATCATGTGGGTGAATACCCCTGTGAGCAGTGGCAACAACTAATAAACATATTGACAATAGTCAGGGTAAGCATAAGACAAAAACAACAGGCCTCAATAAGCCAAAGGCTAAGGGTGAACTAAAAAGGCCTTGCAGAAACAAAACTGCTAAACTTATGAAACTGCTTAAGGCCAAACAGGATGCAAAACTGCAAGAATGAGGATGTAACTAGAACTGAAGAATTTTGTAATCATGTAATATTTACCACAGAGTTATTTATGACCGTTGGGCTTTATACCAGTCAACAACTTATCACTAAGGACTTTATGCCAATGGACAGCTTATTACTAAGGGCAAGTGTGAATCAGGTATAAATAACCCTGTATAACTGCTATAAAATGACAATCACTTAATCACATCAATTGTCTTTACGCTGTCCATGACTCCCATGTCAACAATATCATTTTGCATTTATGTGAGGAATGATCCCTATCTATGAATTAATAATTAAAAAGAAAAAGCACTGGTTTTGTAGTTTCCATCAAGGCAGCGTCTTGCTGGAACAAAGCCAGATGACTGTCCTGATCCCCACATACTCCAGTGACACAAGAACAGAGGGTTCTTTGAGAGATCAGCATCTGAGATGAGCACAAAAATACTGACCATAAGGGTAAAGAGATATTTTCAGACACCATCACACACTCGTACTTTTTAACTTCAGTTTTTCCACTTTGGGATGTTTTCCCACATACTCGCTTTAAGTTTTATGAAGAAATAGACCACACAGAGAAACCTGGGATGAAATCTCAAAAACAGCTGTTCAAAATAAGAAACTGTAATCCTTGTTCAGTCAGGTTTCACTGGTGACCAGAGTAATGCATAGTGAATCATTTTAACTTTCCAATAAAACTTAAGCCTCGGGACTAAAAAGCCTTTAACTTCAATGGGTCTAAATAGTGTTAAGCAGGTATTAAATTCTCTAAATCCTTAGAAGCCTTATTGCTATATTTTCACAATGAATAATTTGGAGCAGTGATGCTGGTGTCTTAACAATAATTCAAGAAGGGATGACCTGATGACCAAGAGTACTAGTGATACTGTAGTGATGGAATTCTTTGGAATATATCCAGGCACCTGCTTATTTGCAAGTCATCCTACTCTCCCTTTGCTGTCAGAGGGTAGGATGCTGTTCACTGGCACAGCTAGCCAGTGAAGTCAGTGGAGCTCTTGGCGCAATCCATCTTATCCTAAATTAAAGCACAATATTTGGTGGGTGTGAATCACATTCTGAACCCTGTCAGCTCAGCTGACTGGATCTGCTCTGACTTCAGCCCTAGACACACAGGGCTGTAATACTCACATTGGAAACACCTAAAGATATCTCTAGCTTTGTGCTGACTTGTGATGAACTCAAAAATTTTGTGATATTCTTTTTCCTTCTCAGGTGACAAGATATAAGCAAAATGATGTGTCAAACATATGCTAAAATGCCACTTACTGCAGTCATTTCCCTAGTTTATAGGGCTGGCTATCTGAGGACCTCACACAGATAACGTTTTGGTTAAAGATGTTGTTTTGCAGGTGCAACAGAAAATAAAGGTGCTCATAAGAAAAGGACTGAAGCATCCCCTGCTTCTTATGAAAGGTGTTTAAAATAGCTACATCTCTTTATATTTCTATTAAAAAAAATACCACTTTATTTAGGCTCAAGGTATGTACAGTATGTATCTTGAAACCACCTTGTGGTGTGACTGTCTCTAGTCTTCCTTTTAAATTATACATGTATTAACCAATTATGATTCCGAGAAAAATTAAGCTATTGTAAAATCACTGGATAAATCCAAAGGCTAAATTTAATTCCTCAACCACATCCACACATAGCCATTCTGTGCATGTGTTGACCTATTTGCAGAGGGCGTGATCAGGTGTTTGTCTGGCTCAAAAACTCCTGCATGAAAGCCCTAGAGAGGAAATGCTGTGACAACAGCAATGCAAAATGTGTCATTTGTAATTACATTGCTATTTACTCAGAGTTGACACTTGTACTTTTGAAAGTAGATAGAGACAACTGTCTGATTTTAAACAAGTCATGGAACAATTATCGCCACAAGGCTGCATGAAGTACAGACGTAGATGACTTGTAGCTTTATCCTAGTGTTCGATAGTATCAAATCTCTGAAGAGTTTAATGCAGTGAATGAGCAGTTCACCACAGAGATAAAAGATTATTTTAACTCCTCTTTAGAATGAGTTTATTTGGTGAAATCTCCCAAGTATGATTACAGGTTTCGTTAAAAAGCTGTCTTACAAAAAAAAAATCACATTACATTTAATTCCAAATACCAGCAGCAACATCAGTGTTTTGCTCCGAGTTCTGCTCATGAAGTTACTTGCCTCAGTGACCTGGATGATGCCTTCGAAACCCCAAAGATGCGAAGTGACCCACTTCTTCTTACTTCCATAGGTGAGCTACAGGATCTCACAGTCACCATGACCAAGAGACACGTAGACAGAGCTGTGGATCAGGTGGCATGTGGCAACTTGTCCATGTACCCATGTGCCCTCCTGGCCTAGTTAGAAAGATTTAAGCAGTTATTAGTGCATGACAGAGGTATGTTCTCAAGGAATTGGGAGTGCCTTGGTTTCAAGGTCAAGGCAAGAATATAGTGTCATATGTTGTTTTTACAAGGTGTTGTACCTGCTTCTCACCTACTTCCTGGTTGCCCTATCTTATGCCAGATGAAGCATACTAATTTACTACAGTCACAAATAAGCAGTAAATCATTACCCACCATGCAGTGACCACTGTGCAGACAGGTATACAAAAGGCTTTCCTGCTTCTCCTTTTTTGCATGAACACATAATCCAATTCATAATCTATCTGTAAATTATGGGAATCGGTGATCAGGATTATGTTCCCAGATCCCACACAGCATCTCTGTGCAGAGCTAATTCCTGCTGTTCCAGGGAAATATCTCAGACTTTCATTCACCAAGGGCCATGAGAGTCTCAGTTAGCTGTGTGCCAAGTATTATTAATAACATTAACATATTGAAGACCATATACTTACAGCCAAGAAAAATAAATCATGCTAACACAGTGGGAAAACCTCATTCAATAAAAAAAGAACAAAAGCCATGGAATTATTTATTCTAAGGTCTTAGCTAGGGAATATAATTTAAGAACTCAGGCCACATGCAATTTCGGAAGTGTTTCAGTCATTTTCTTCATTTCTTCATCACCAAGCAGCAGGATCATTCACAATTATGTTGTCAGTCAGCACAGACTACTAGTTGGTTTTCTACTCATCTAGAGCTAGGGTGAAACAACACCCTAGGTAGGTCTCTGGTTTGTTATGTATGTTTGTTATATACGGCAACCAGGAGCATCTGCGGCACTGGTAGCTCAGTCCCAAGGTGAAAAACCTCCCTTGTAACAAGACAGCTTCGAATCCAAACATTTTGAAGAGAAGGAGATTGATGACTGGCACTGCTATCTGCACAGTCTGCCAGCTTGGCTGACTCTCAGCTGCGCTCCCCAGCAGCCAAAAGCAACTCCACCCAGCTTACTACAGCCACAGCTCACCATGTGCCACTTTTAAGCAAATGTCACAAAAGCACTCCAATTAAAAAATACTAAAATACAAATTTCTCTCCTTGTTGCATTTGCATTCTTTGCTGTCCTTGCATAAATACAAGGGCTGTGGTTTCTCTGGTTCAGGCAGAAAAGCTGCCATGGACATCTCTGCTCTGCTCATAACTGCTCTGGATTGTCAGTACAAATATGCTTGGTTAAGGGTAATAGACGCCATTATTGGTCATAGGACTTGAGATTTGTCTTTGTCCACATCATTCACTTGAAACCACATGAAATACAACACAAATCATATAATTAAGTGACGTTTCAGGCTGAGTAGGACCCTCGAATATGAAGAGTCGGCTCTGACTGTGGCCTCAGACTAGGGGAGCAGTAAAGACGCAGCTGCCTTTATAAATAAGCAAGCCAAAGCTATTCACATCGTAAAAAGATCTGAAGAAGTACTCTGCATTGTGAGTGCAGACTATGTGGCAAGCTACAGAGAGACCCAGATAAAAAAGGCCTTGATTTTCACATACGTGTGAGATAATTTGGATATTTAACACTCAAAATTAAGAGAACAAGTCTGGCTGGTACATGGATGCAAATACATGTACCTTCATTGCTATATGTGTTCTCAAGGTTTTGAAAATGGACTGACTCTGAACATATGAAATGCATACAAATATAAAGCCATATCTGCAATACCCTAAAGGTGTGCTGATTTCCACTAATATAAGGTGAAATGAAACTGATGTTCCTCGCTGTCTCTTAATGGAATACGGTCGAACATTTCTTGATCCTGAGCTTTAACAGGCATCTGCTAGCAGCAGGAGGAAACTTGCTACAGAGTAATCGCTGCCTGGAGATTGTGGTTGTGCTGCAGAATGGCTCCAAAGTTAGCTTCCAGAACTCTTCCGTATTCTCCTATACATAAAAGACAGTCGAATTTAACAGATCAGTTTATGCATCACACAGGAAAAACCTTCTGGAACTGTTAAAAAAAATAAATATTTAAATTGCATTTTATTTTAATTTTTGAGTCCTACACACCAAATCTGCTTTTTTTAACCCCTATTTGCTTACAAAGCTGTTGATCTTATTCAAATTATTATTCAGAAAATGTATGTACAGATGCCACTAAATGTAGCAGTTAGTGCACTGTGCCTGAGGATCAGGTTGGGAAAACACTACATATAAAGGAACAGATGCAGAAATGCTATGCAATGTGATGGCTTCATTCAAAATAATCAGTGATGATAAAGGAGGAAGCAAAGGGAATTGTACTTCCCTAAGCAGCTTCTGTCTTTTTAAGCCAGGGCCATTTATAGCCACTGGCCTAAGTTTAGCAGCATTTTACTGCCAGCCCCAAATTCAAACACTTTCATTAATTTTATTTTGGCAGAACCTAATGTTAGCAAGAGGTAGATGCATTCTTAATAGCTGGAAAAAGAATTTCCTGTTCACCTCTATTTACAGTTGTTTGTATTTCATTCTCCCCTATTTAGATGAAGCTTTAATAGTTTCTTAGTTCAGGAAGGGCTACAGATATTTTCCTCAGCCACGTCTAGTCCTAATGAATGAGTAAAGAAGATATTTAAAAGCAGCACTCTTGACGTATTCTACTGGTGATGTTACATTTGAAGTGCAAGGGTTTTCATAGGATTTAGTGTGGAGAGGAAGCTGGGACAATCCATACTTCAAATTCCAGTGGCTGCTGAGACAGATTTCTCTTTGTTAGCAATGATGACAAAATGCCTGTTGCTACTTTTATATTGCAATCCATTTTCCTTTTGTGGTTAATTTATTCCAGGTGAAAGTTTTGGCGAAACTCTGGGTAGAATCTACAAATAGCTAGGTTCTTTAAGCAGATTTTACTAAATGTTATTAAATATAATATTCAACAGAAATAAAAATGGCGTATATCAGCAATAATAAATATTGAAGGAAGGCAGAGAGAATACCACATCCTCCTGCACTGAAAGCCAGGAAGAAATCCTCTTGGGAAAGTGAAAATGGATTTACCGTGGTTGAAAGGAAAAGGATATAGTGTGAAAGGATGCCATTTTCTCAGCCTTAGGCAATACATAACACATTTTTTACCAGCTGGAAAAGATTGCTGTTGCTGGTTACAAAATAACCATGGTAAAGCCACAAGTTTGACTTTGCCAGATTCGAAATGTCACACTCAAGAAGTCAAGATGGTAGGAAAAAAATATTCAGTGGGAGAAGACTTCAAGGACCACTGAAAAGGAACAGGAAACTGAATCATCAGAAGATGCTGCGGTCTGAAATAGCACATTTAGAGATGCTGATCATCTGTATCTCTTCCGAATTTTAATTATTTCAGAAGTAGGAACCACAGAAGCAGCACTGGAGCAACTTTTGGTTTGATTGCACTCAAAGGTTTTGTGGGTGGTCTTCTGCATGTAAAAGGTCTTGCTGGCTCTCTTAACACTAGTGTTTTGTGTTTATCCTACAACCTGGACTTTTGCTGTTGTCTTGGACAGACAGTGAGTGTTTAGTCTTGACATGATTGAATTACACAAAGGCTTTAGGATTATAGAGTTTTAAATGTGATTCTCTTCCTATTTCTTCAATTGCAGGCACATACTTCCAGCTTTACTGTGATTTCGCTTTGACTGTATCCCATTATTCATGGACTTTTCTATCACACCATTTTAATTGCTAGCTTTCTGGTCCCTTATCTAACACTATTTTTCAGAAGTACTCACCAAAATCTCAAGCATTAAGCTATCAGCATTCTGGTGATACTTGTGCCTAGCATGTTTATAGTAGTTTTAAAGTTGCTCAAGAAAGTCACAAACTCTACTGCTTAATATACTTAATTCTGAATGAATTTATATCAGCACAGCTTAACTTGATCAGGAAAGATCTATCACTTTGTGTTAACTGGCATTGCACCCCCAGCCCTGGTGAAAATATTTATGTCTGGAGACTGAATTGAAATCATGGGTATCTGAGTATTTCTAAAACTTAGGATTCCTGTTAAATTCACAGCTGTGACTTAACACTTTCAGAGGCAAATTTCAATGTTTTTTGTAAGACGCATAAAGAAGTATAGCTTTCTGTGGCCACCCTGTACCTGGTGACTCCTGATTTTGAAGTATGTCAAGCTACATCCAGTCTTAAACTAAAGGCTGTACAAGCATTTTATCTGTTCATTGCAGAACCATAATTCTTTGATCAGGGGAACTAAAACCAACTGTGTGGCTAGTACCCCCCAGAGTGCACTCGAGTGTTCGTAAATATCCAGTTTCACAAACTAACTCAGGATTTTGAATAAGCTTGATTTGTAAAAGTTCATTGACCTAATAACCTAGAGGGCCAAGGTTGTTCAGGGTCTAAGAAAACAGTGTGTTCTTTAGGTCATATTTCTTTCCTAATTTAGGGGAAGACACTTCCCCTGTTCATTTTACAGATCAGTACAGTTTCCTAAAAGATACTGGGTCTTGTCTGTTTTGTCACACCCTGGTGCAATTTTAAAGGAGTCTATTCCTTCTATTCAAGAAGGAACAGGAGGTCATGTCAAGAACTGGGACCTTCCAGCAGGAAATTTTCAGGGGAAATAACACAAATATTGTCCTAAATGTATCAGAAAAATACAAATAACATGTCATAAGTTAAAAATCAAAGGAACAAAGGCAGTAAGTTTAATAAGGTTACCTCTATATGGCATAAGACATCTGTCCAAGGAAGCAGCGCTTCCCTACACGCCAGGAGACGTAAGTCTTCTGACATCATCCTTAAGGAGCAGGCACTAGTCAAGTCCGAGCCAAACTGTCAATCTGGGATTGATCTACAAGAAAAAGAATACAGAGAAAAAGAACTAATGACAGGTGATAAAGGACGAAAAAAGGGGTAGTGGTATGAGAGCTGAGTGTTTAAAATGAGCTGAGAGGGCACTAGATGGAGAACCAAGACCAGAGAGAGAACAAAGCAACCCAGCAGTGCCCACTGCTCATGGAGGATCTCCAGCACTAGACAATGTGTGGGACTCTTAAGGTGGTTTCTGATATAAGCGGGGATGAACTGTGGGGTCCAGAATCTCTTCTGGAAGGCCAGCTATCTGTGACAAAGTTATAAGGAAGAAGTTCTTTACTGTGAAGGTGGTGGGGCACTGGAACACGTTGCCCAAAAAAAGGATGCCCCATCCCTGGCAGTGTTCAAGGCCAAGCTGGACAGAGCCTTGGGCAACATGGTCTAGTGGAAGGTGTCCCTGCCCATGTCGGGGGCACTGGAACTAGATGATCTTTTAAGGTCCTTTCCAAACCAAACCATTCTGTGATTCTATGATTCTATGTTTCTTTATTCATTCTTTATTCCTGGATCCAAGCATTTTTCAGACAGAAAATTTTTTGCCAGGCTACTTCTTTTTAATCCCAGTGCTCAACTTTGCTATGCTCTTGGCTTTCAAATAATTTTTTGCTAGCATCATTGTATTTGTGGCCTGTCTACTCACATCTTCATCAATTCATAGAAGTCCTGTATGTTTAAATTCAATCCAGAGTGAAAAACCTCCAGCCAACTGGGACTGCTGATTTTCCTGCCTTGCATATACCTGAGTTTTGGACAATGTTTCTCATCATTGCAGCTATTTAATCCCCTAAAGAGTTTACTTGTTTTTTACATTTATCCTAAATTAAGGACAGCTGTTATACCTGCTAGCTTCCAAAGGTTTTTCAACTGAATAATATGATACAAGCTTTCTGCCACTGGTCATAGTACTAATATAATATTTATTTTTAATTCAGTCATTGACATAACCTTAGATTTACTTCTTTCCTCTACAACCTTCTGGTTTGGAACACCCTTAATCTTAACTTCATGGTCTGTTGCACCTCCACAGCTTTTCTTTCCACACCATAGGGTCCCTACTTCTTTTCCAAGGTAACCACTATTCTGATCTTATTGATTTTCCATCTCCTTACAATCCCGTGCACATGCTTATCTCTTCTCAGCCAGTATCTAGTTTATCCTGTAAAAATTAAATCCTGTTATCCAAATTCCTAAGTCACACAAACTGCTGGTGACCTTTCTGACCTCTGTCAAAAATTGTTTATTACATCACCTTGTCATGTAGTCCCCTTGGTGGACACATACCTTGGATTTATTACTTAAAACCCTGCCCCCATTCTTCCTGATAGGCAGAGGAAAATTTAGTTTATTTTTTTATAAATACTCTTCTTCGTCAATTAAACACACAAACTTTCCCAGCTTTTTTCTGACTCACGGAATGGCTTAATTTTTCATCACCCTTGTGCTGAGGGAAACGTTTCCGCAGTCAAAAGTATTCTTCCAATAAAAAATATGAATATTATGTTTAAATTATAGGGTCATTAGCAGTGCATAGCAATAATAGGATAAACCAAAGTGCAGTAAATCATGCTATTTTTCAAATCCAGCTGTGAATTGAGAGAGGCAAAATAATAATCCTCAGCAATGGGTGGATAGTAGCTTGCAAATGGACTGGTGTATTTCAATTTCCAAGCCTGTGCCTTCTCACAAGTCATCAGTAACTTTAGCAGCACCTAGCACTCATGTTGGCAGCCTTACTGAAGTCCCTGTCCTACAAAGTCCATGAGTATTAACATAGGAGTAACCTTACTGCTGGGAAAGCCAAAGAAACAAGATCAGAGAGAAAAATACATAGAAATGAAGAGTCTTTCCTTCGGCAAGTCTTTCCACTTCATGGTCTCTGTACCAGACCCTTGAGGAAAAATGCCTACTCAGTTAATTCAGTGGGAATTTTGCCAGTGACTGCAGTGGTGCAGGACTTCCAGCCTCATGTTCACATGGACTCAGTTCAGAGCCCATGTGAGTTCACAGCCCAGGGGCATGAAAACCTTTTCTTACTTATGCCAAGCTTTATGCTTACTTCTGGATGACCCAAGAGACGACTGTGGATTCTCATCAGTATAAATGGGACCTGTACTTGCTTTGAAGATTAGCATACATCTCCACATCTTTGCTTCTTTGCTTATGAGACTCCTGTCTTGAGCAAACTGTTTCTTAGCCCAGACAACAAGACTGGCTTTTTCCCTTTTTATTTCTTTCTTTAATGAGAAGTAAAATGAAAAAGCAGTTTCCAGAATCCAAAAATATGGTTTTGATTGTTAGACTAATGAAAGCCATGTTCTGATGACCTGGACATGTTGCAAGACATAGAATACTTCAAGTCTTTCTTTTGTTTTCAGTTACTGTCTCCTAATTTGCACATTTTATACCAAATATGAATCAAATAGGACATATGTTTGCGACAGAAATGCCTGAATTTGCCTTCATTTTCCACAAAGGTTTCTATTCTACCAGCAGAAAATCATGGTAGGTTAGAGGCAGCAACTCACTTGGAGACTTGTGCTGGAATGTTTGAATTAATAGTTTTCTTCCTCCAGTCTCAGTACATTTTGGTCAAAGAGCATACAAAAATCAGTAACAGGAATTGTATAACATCAGCCACTTCCAAAAAACTTCCAGAGAGCTCCTGCAAATGATTAGGAAAAGCTACATAATAAATAAATAAATAAATAAATAAATAAATAAATAGATAGTCTTTAAATTGTTTACAGAGGGTGCAGGTTTTCTAGGGAAAAAGATTATTTCTTCAAACTTGAGGTTTTAATAATTGCCTAATTTTCTACAATAGCCTCCTGTTCCTCTACTCAGTTTAATGAGCCATCACATTGTAACAGCCAAGGGGGATAAAGCTCTTCTAATATGTACATTTAATCTAATGCTTCAATGGGAAAGGGAATTTCATGTAATAGGAAATTCTTCATATCTTGTGGAATAATACATTGGGTTTTTTTCAGTATTTTTATAGGTCATCTGATGAAAGGTGTATTGTAAAATTAACATGCCATATTGTACCTTCTGTCAGTTAAATGTAAATCTGGAGGGCTGCTTCCTGGAAAACAGTCGCAATTGTCAAAGTCAAACATGACAAATGCTTGAAGACTCTATAAAGTTCATTAGGAAGACTATGATAACCCCACAGGAAATGTCATCTGCTGCTGGACTATTCTAGCAGAAAATTATTATACGTGCCCTAAAACCTTTGGCTAGTTTGAGTCTGTTGGTCCTGATCATTGTGTCTGAGAAGCAAAGCTGATCTCTACTCATTCAGTTCTTCTGTGCTCAAGCCTACTCAGATATGAAGTTTTCAGTAACAAGCATCCCCTAGCCTGCAGGTAGGAAAGAGGTCAAAGTCATGGAGGACAAAACTAAAATATGCAATAGGAAAAAGTCCCATGAGAAATGAGGGATTCTTCAAACCTTGATACCAGCTGCGCAGGATAACTAGTGGACAGCTACCCAACTATATCCTATGACTGAGGTTCAGTCCACATTAACTCTCAATTTGGCATGCCAGGCTTTGATAGAGAAGAGTACTAGGACATTGCCCATTTTGGGCGATGTGCTGGTGAGTATTGCCAAAAGATGTTGCTAAAGACTCTGTTATCCTCAGAAAAATTAACTGCCTGGAACTGGTGGTTGCAGGCATTTTGCCTGGTAATTGACAGACAAGCACAAAAGAAATAACTCTCCTGACCTCAAAAAAAGGTAAAAGATAATTTCTAATTAAGCCATGCCACTTGAATTCAAAGTGCCCCTAGACTGTATTTACAGGGTCTCTGGTTACAAGAATGGACACTGAAAAAACAAGCATCTGGAAAGGAAGCTTTGCAAGTCATCTGCACTGCTGTTTTCATGGCTTTAGGTTTTGCTTCCAGAAAAATAAAGCAAACTGTCTTTATTCAGCTAGTTCTAATATAGTAGCCTAAAATAAAATGGATTGTATATTCTATCATATGAGAGCATAAATCCAAATTTTGTATAAAATTACTTTAAAATCTTCACTTTCTTTTGCACACAAACTATGAAATCTCTGTGTCTGCTTGAAGATGCAGAGATGTTGACCTTGTAACAGAATCTGGAAACCTATTTGTCCTTCTGTCTTTTAATAAAAGCTTCTCCAAGTTACACTGCCTGAGAAGAAACCAATCTCCTGTTTGACTTTGTAGGTGAGTTAGGGTTCATCCTACCAAAAAGTTCAGAGGTTTGTGATGAGAAGTCATTAGGAGGACAAGTGAAGTTCTTAAGGGGATCCACTTATTAAAATGCCAATTTTCTCCAAGGGCTGAATATGCTTTCCTGATTAAACTGGGGGTAGTTAAAAGTCTCTCCCTTTTTGTTGCATTAGCTTTCCAGGAGCCAAAAGGAGAGATGAGAGCCACACGTTCTACACCCACTTTGATTTTAGTGAACATTAAATCTGCCATGTAAACAGGTAGCAAGAACAAATAAAAACTAAGCAAAGATGGTGACGTTTCTGTCTATTCTATCATATTAGCAAACATCCACCCAAACTTTTAAGCAGCTGGGCCAGATTCAAAGCCTACATTCTTCCCACTGATTTCAAATGTCTGGGACAGAAGTTATGCTGCCTGCCTTACTCAGAGCAACACTTTCTTTATCCTCATTCCCATGAAAGTTGTTCTATGTGTAACAACCGCTTATCATTTAATCTTTTAGCAACAATGATTATTATCACTATCCTATTTAGTCTCAGTATAGTTTTTCACCTCTCACTTAATGCTTTGAAAGCCTTTTCTGAGAGCCTAAATCGTTATCCTAGCTTACAAGTGCGCAAGCTGTATTTCCACTGAGCAAGACTTACTGTTCTGCGCACTTTCAGACACGTAATAACTATAATACAGCAGCGTAAGTCCATTTGAAAGTTGGTGTCTTTTTTTTTCTTCTTTCTTCTTGTGAAATACCACAACATTTTTCAATTAGAGTCGGTTCTTGTTGCAACTGCTATCAAAGCACTGTTATCATAAAACATCTGTCCTAAATGTAAGAACATCTGTTTCCCAAACTCCTTTCTGGTCCCTAGATGACTCATTTCTTTGATAGCTTTTCTATGTGAAGGAAGACTTTTTTTTTTTTTTTTTTTTAAGTACTTTTAATTTTTTTTCATTTACCATGTTAAACTAGTGCTTCACAATGTTAACCTATGCCACTCTGTCCTTTTCTTGTCATTCTTTCCGTATTAGAATATTTATCTGTGTAGTATCGTTATTTTAGGTTTTCTTAAGAAAACAAGTGGTCCTACAGTGATTTTTAAGTGTTGCCCAAGCAGCAAGGCAAAGAATCCTGTATTTCATCCTCCATGAAATGCTGACACTGAGGTTATGAAAACAGTCTAAGACGATGGGCACCATGTACCACTCGAGTTCATTAGAAGGTGGACATTTAATTACTGTAGCCTCTTTTGCAACTTTTTATCCCACATAAATATTGCTGAAGCCAAGCGTATCAATTCAGGCCTTCTAAATTACTCCCTCCGTTTTGCAGTCCAGCCCTAAGCAGCAGAGCTGAATCTCATCAATTCATTTTGCCAAAATAAAAGGAAATTAAAGCCTTGGAAAGGCTGAAGCTGAACTCCCACTGAAAATGTGGAGCTGACTTTGCATCATCCTCACAGAGACATTGGAGCTTAAGTGACAAGCAATGTAAGTATTATAGTGCAACTCTTTCTTGCTCACTGTTTCTCCATCCAGCTCCTGTGCAAGCTCATAACTGCTGCATTGTCAGAGAGGTTCCTAATAGTTATTTCCTTTTTATTTAACTTGAACTGTGACTACTTTGATCACGCCTTTTAATTCTGAATTACCCTGAGCAGCGCCTTGCGGGCAGTGCTGAATGCACCTTGGGTCAATTACTGCTTCACAGCCGTATCATGTCTTGAAGCACGTAAAGCTTCCTGTATGTCTCCCTTCCAATTACCGCCTTGGGCAAAGCCAGCTCAGCTGGTGAGATCTGATGCCTAAACAGGCCATGTGCTTTTAAGTGAGCTTTCAACAGCCTTATAAAGTGCCATTCACCCACCTGCCTAGTTCGTTGAACAAGTGAGATGTGTTGAACCAGATTCCTTATGGACATAAATCAGCACCGCTTTTGGGAGCTGTACTCAGTCTCCCTAAGCAAGAAACGGACCAACAAGCAGGTTAAAAAAAACATGTTGTTTGGACAAATAGGCTTCAAATATTCATGAGTCTCCTGATAGAGGCTCCTGTTTCAGTTGAGTAAATCGTGAAACTTGCCTTGAGTCCCTGTAATTTGCCAGGATCTTCGCACAGGCCAGGGAAATAGCCAGAGTCTAGCTCTTTTAGTATTAATATTCATTAGTGAATTGAAGGCTAAAGGAAACTGGAAATCACTTGTCCTGTGTGGTTTCTGAAACATTAGCAGTGTGACTCAAGAGTGACTTGGAGCTTTAAGGAGCTTCAGATTGGCTTAGGCATCCAATCCCCTGACTTTGTGAGCTCAATGTTTTCTACTAAAAACAGGGAGTGTAGCTGGGAGTAATAAGACCAGCTTCCAAACCAACATTTGTATAGCCTGAATCAGTAGCAGCAGTATTATAACTGGACAAGCTGGACAAGAGCAGTTAAATGAGCTTTGGGTGGTTTCAGTTTCACTTTGAAGCATTTTTATGCCACTACATTTTCCCTGCTCTTCTTACTTTGGCAGTTTCTGGAAGTGATCCCTAACAAGTTTTTTGCTGCCAGCCTGTTTTCACCAAGCAGGAGGAACTGTTGCTAAACTTTCCATGGATTACTGTAGTCAGCACGTTTCTTTTTGGATTAAGGCAACTGGCTGCGCTCCTCTGAGACTACAAGTTAACACTTCATTGCAAATGAGAGCAAAAAAGGCTAAAAACCTCAAGAATTCACAACAGCGGTGACCTATGAAAGTTAATACTGAGGTGGCTTGTGGTTGTCTTTTGTGCTGGTGTTTTTCTAAAAGGCTGGCAAAAATGCTCCATCTCCTCCTTTGTGGGTATTTCTAGAGAACCTGCTACCATGAGTGCATGAGCATGAGGTTTCCTTCCAGCAAAAAAACAGCTTCCATGGCCAAAAAAAGAGGAGAAACTGAATAAGACAAGAAATAAATCGATCAATGTAGAAAGGACAAATTGGGTGGGATCCCTCACAGTGGTGTCCAGAAGCTTGATTTCAGTCTTGCAGAGCAAAGAAGGCTCAGGGTGCGTCATCAAGTGTAATTATTGTTAGTGTGGGTCTTACATCTGACCCATCACCCAGATTGCTTCTGTAGCCCATGGGAAGAAAATGTACTTTTGGAGAACAGCACCTGTGTTTAGACTACAAGCATCTGTTTCCCTCCATTGGCCTTGACAAGAGATTAGATGTTTAGTCCTGTTAGACAAAACAAAAAACCTCACTCAGCAGCCCACTCTTTCTAGATACATCTTCAGTTTCTAGGCACTGAGGTTTCCAACATTGAAAGCACCTCTGTTTTGGCAGCACTAAGCATCTTGGCTTGCCTCTCAAGCCTGAATTATTTTTACATCTACAGATTAGTCATTCCCTTCACAGTTGTGTGAAACCTTCACTCTGTGCAATAGGTTTTCTCACAGTATGCTTAGTACATCAAACATCCAAGATTAGCCATAAAAAGAGATGGGTTACAGCCTCAGCACCCTGTGGGTACCAGTACTGGTATGGATCAATGGCAAAAGACAAAATAGGAATAATGAGAGTTAAATTCCTTGTGTTGCCTAAAGGCATCTGTGCTCTTGCATCCCAGGATGGCTCCCACATGATACATTTATTCTCAATTCCTCAAGTTGTTCCACTTTGCACGATATGATAAACTACTAATTGGGTGAGAGAGAAAAAGAAGCTAGAACAAAACTTTATAGCCCCCCATAAAAGGGTTCTCAGTGCAATTTCAGTCTGTGAAGTCATGAACACCTGACAAAGTTTTTGAGGCAGGACCAAAGACCAGGAAGGACTCTCCTCTTTCATACATAGCAGAATAAATATTATTGAACAAATTAATTCCAGTGACTGTTTAATGCCGCCTGATTCAGCCTTTCATTCATTCCTAATGCTGAAAGTCACATCATTTGAATCACTTTTGACTTACTCATCACTTGTTGCATTTTTAAATGAACACTGTAGGTGTAAGAAGAATGAACAATGAAACAGGCAGATCCCTAAAGACAGTCATAAAAATATACAAAAGGGCATTATAGAACTGCACAGGCCAAACTTTTCAAAATGAGCATGCAAAGTCAGGCCTTTAAATTCGATTTCAGCACCAGAAAAAGAGTCCCAGATGCAACAAACCAGACCTAACCTGGATGTGCCCTTTTTCAATTACATTCTTATTTAGAATCATACAATCATTCAGGTTGGAAAAGACCCTTAAGATGATCAAGTCCAACCATTAACCTATTAATGCCAAGTCCACTACTAAACCATGTCCCTAAGCTCTACATCTACACATCTTTTAAATACCAACAGGGACTGTAACTCAACCACTTTCCTGGGCAGCTTTTTCCAATACTTGAAAAATCTTTTGATGAAGAAATTTTTTCTAATATCCATTCTAAGCACAACTTGAGTCCACTTCCTCTTGTCCTATTGTTTGTTAAGCTTGGGAGAAGAGACTGACCTCCACCTCACTACAACATCCTTTTGAGTCATTGTGGAGAATCTCTGCTCAGCCTCTTTTTCTCTAGACTAAACAGTTCCCTCAGCCACTTCTCATAAGACTTGTTCTCTTTAGAAATGCATATTAGCATTGTACAAGCTAACATTAGTTACATGTCTGAAGAAACAACTCTAGACCCCACTGTGTTCTAAATATGGATTTGCCAACTAGCAGTATGTAAAGAATGCAGTGGGTTTAAATACATAATGACATTCATAGAAACAAAGCTCTGTGGTGTCACAGGAAAAAGAAAAAATTGGCTTCACTGTCATTTTTGGCACCCAGTTCCACCATGAAACTTTAGTTCATGAAAGTAAAATTTAAGAGGAAGCTAAACCAGACATTCTTACTAGATTATAAGTGAGAATACTATAATGTATTAGCCCCCAGCTGCCCTGGGGCCTTTCTTACTTGCAAGACTGTCTCAGTCTTTGCTTTGAATATTTTCCTATCATGTGCCACTTATTCTGTATCCCCTGCCCTTTCACTGAGCCTTTTTCTTTCAGAACAGTTCTTTGACAATGTGCGAGTGTGTTTGTTTTATTAACTCAGAACAGAGTAAAAAGTGACATTTTGAGTCAGTTTCTTGCCGTGGTGCTGTTGCTCTCCAAAACAAAGAGATCTTTTAGGTGATGTTAGGCTCTTTCCATATGCCACCATGAGCATCTCTCAGAAGCCCTGTGACATCTCGAATACATGACCTGATTCCTGGGTCCTGTCTGCTACACGGTGACCTTGATTTTATGCCGATTTGACACAAATGTCCAAAATGTTCTTTGCCGTTCAGGAGCCTGAAAGATGGACCATGATAAATATGTAATTAGGTAGAGATTTCCATTGCTGAAAAACACTCTAATGACAGCTACATTTTAATCACTCTTGGGCTGTAAGTGTTTCTGAGGTGCAGGTTTTTGCTGCTGTGTTTTGCTGCCATATTGCACACCACAATGGGTAAATGCATGGACTTGGCTCCCAAAGGATCTAATGGTAAATCTGTTAAGAACCAATTTAAGATGCTTATTGCTAGCTTTGTAAATCCTCTAATCTCTTTGGGCACACAAGTAGTAAATATACCTAGGAAGCATTGTTCCAGTGCAGAGGCAGGATAGAAACAGACTGAAGGATTACTGCTGGTCAACAGCGTGCAGCTAAGTCAACACTTCTTTTTTTTCAACAGAAAACTGAGTTATATGAACATTTTCCATTGAAAATATCTATCTCCAATGGAGAATTTCAGGTTTTGTATAATAAAACAAATCCCTTTTTTGAGAACAAAGGCTCTCATTTGGGGTTTTCCTCTTTTGGGTATGTGAAAAGTTAAAATTTTCTGCAGTTAAAAGGGAAAATAGAAAATTTTTTCCATCAGCACGTGAAAAGATTCAGAGGAGACCCTTACATCTGAGCATAAACCAGGTTGGGTCAATGGTGTCTCTTAAGAATAGGAGTACACTCTAGAAGTGGCCTTGCTATTTACAATGGTTTAAGCATTATTTTAAAGACTCCATAACCACAAAGTGCTGGAAACTCTGTAGTACTTAGGAGAGGCACAAATTTGCTCTTTGATGGGATTTGTGTTTGTTATTAAACATTGAATATCAGCTGTTCCTTTCCATCTGGGCTATGCCCTGCTTTCATCCAGTGCATGAGCCACAGAAAGGCACAAATACTCTGACTGCGTGGAAATCATGTATAGCTTCCACAGCCCCTCTGCATCTAGGGTCTCAAAATGACTGGAGAGGTTTCTACTCCTCCTACCCATCACTCCTTTGTGCAGTAAGGGATTTCCTGCCTGGGGAACTGCAACCATTTTGATTTATTAATTCAAACCACAGCAAATCTTGTCCTTAATTTCTAAGGTCCGGATATTGATATTTTTAATGAATCCCTGAAGTTCCTCCAGTTCTTCCTAGCTGCACAAAAATAACTCTTTGACAAACCCCTTGTGGATCAGAAATAGAATAATCTGCCAGATTGTATACTGCACCAGGAAGAACAGTCGAACTAGCTGACAGCCCAGCTTGCAGTGCTCATATCTGCAAGCAAAAATACTCAAACAATACAGACATTGA
This sequence comes from Psittacus erithacus, assembly GCA_009867235.2. Classification (NCBI taxonomy): domain Eukaryota; kingdom Metazoa; phylum Chordata; class Aves; order Psittaciformes; family Psittacidae; genus Psittacus; species Psittacus erithacus. The sequence continues at coordinate 32,807 of WYDI02003774.1, forward strand.
AGAAGCTTGCATATAACCAGGCTTGCTGCTAAATTGTTTCCAAGCCAAAAATTAGTAAAAGTTGATATGTCCAAACACTAGCCAGTTACCTTCAGTCATCATAGGAGATCTTTTTGATTGTTGTCTCGAGCTCCCTTTGACAGAAGATTGATATGTGTTACTGGAGGCATTGCAGTGATTTCCCTATCAAATAACACGTGTGAGAAAAATGCTTGTAGACTGTGGTGGCAAAAGCTCAGTCTGACAAGGACCTCTAGGGCAGCAAGTGTGTTTTCTTTGTCATCTAGCCAAGTTTCCACAGAATAGCAACTCACTTCTCCCTGTAGATTTTGTCTAAAGTCATGTGTGAGCACCAGTTGTGAGGTGGCTTTAGTGAAAGAGAGATATGCATGAAAAGGTGTGTCGGCTATATTTAGCAGTATGCTTCAATAACAGCTGAAGTTGCCATCATCCTAGTACCTATTTCTTTTAAGCCTCAGACAAGAAAATTATAGAGGTATATTTATACCAAAATCTTGGGTGATAGCACCATCACCTTTCAATAGCTCTGAAAACAGAATTAAAATTTTGTATGTTCTCCTTGACTCAGGTACTAAAATTTTAGGAACATTCCTGTGTAGAGCACATCTCAATTGCATAACATAGCAACATCTCTTGAATTAGCACTGAAATAGAAATTATGTTGTCATTCGAATACTTGGAGTAACATCAGTCATTGAGACAAGTATACTTGTAGGATATGTGTAGATATCTAATTCTCTTTCTAGGTGTCACATTAAAACACACAACCATAGAATCCTGATTGTTGCTTTTACCCAGCAGGGTTATCCTAAACAAGACAACAAATATCCACTACCACAGAGATACTGCATGTCAGTGCTGTTACTATAACCATAAACTATGCTGCCTAATAAGTTACATCCAATAAAACCCACTAATAATGAGTGCTGTTACAATAATATCAGAGGCAAAGCAAGAACTGGCACATCCGCCTAACTCCCTTTCATCGCACATGAAAAAGAGGATCAGAGTGACACAGCATGTAGCCCTCTGACACAGCTCAGCACATTATTGGTCAGGATTCAGGGGTTCCCTATGTCTTACTGTCACAGCTGTACTATCCTGGTATACAGCAGATATATTCTTTGTTTTCAATCCTGAGGCTTTGCCAGAACACAGAGAAGAAGCTATAAGGAAGAGATGATCTGGCTCTCTTAGGCTGCTCTTTCTTTCTGCACATTTCTTTCACAGATAGAAGTTTAGCCAGTAGAAGTTACTTGCCTTTGTGACCACTTCTGCCCCTTCAACCACGCTCCTTAGCTGGACCTGATCTTTGTTAAACTACGTGCATACAGCAAAAGCAATACACTAAATGAACACTGCTGGCTATACAGCAGCAGTAATTCTGATATATTTGGTATCATCTCCGAGAATAAAGTACATGGATCAAATGAGGAAGGTACAAACTATGTTCACCCCTCCCTTCCTCCCTTTTTGCTCTTTCTCAGGTTGTTTTTGTTGAGTGTCTCATTCTCTTCATCACAGAAATTATATCCAAGAACTTCATTATATGGTAGCTCCATATGATGTGATGTTAAGAGGGGATCCAATGGCTTTAGTCCTCATCATCCTTTTCTATGCAATGGATGTGTGACAGTGTTCCTCACACCTTCTCCAGGTTGCATCCAGCTGTAAGTGAATCATATTGACCCAATCCTGAGTTTCTTGGTAGAGGAATTATTCCTGGGAGGCTGAAGTTTTCTGTTGTTTGCTAAATTAAGTGTATCGTCAAGTATACTTTTGAAACAACAAATATAAACTAACAATACACATGTACCTCTGTGTTTAGGACACATACTGAGGTTAAAGCTAGTTTTTATTAATGCTCAGAAACCAAAGCTCTCTAGAGCAGCTACATGAGAACTGGGAAAGAATTTATGGGTGTATTGATGTAGCATTTTAACTTTCTTCTTTGCTGGGGAACTCACTGCACAACCACAGCAGTGGTTCTTCACATGGAAAAAGAATCCACTTCTAAACAAGATCACCTAGCTACAAATCTATGGTGGGAGCAAGAGTCTGAATAAATTCCTAGTATAAACTGGTTTTCTTCAAACATGGTTTCTTGGAACAATCATTTTATAGCAAAATGATTTGTCAAAAAAACATTACTTGAGGGTTTGGGTTTGGTTTTTATTTTTTGTTTTACTGTGTAATATGCCAGCAATCAGTTCCATATGGTCTCCCTATACTCTATGATTTAAGGTTTCTGGAGTTTATTCTTCCATTTTACTTCCCTGCACACATACAAAAATATACCATAACATGCATATTTTTCTATCCCCTAAAATCATATGTGTAATTACTTTCTACTCTAAGTACCATTGTGTTGGACACAGATGCAAAAATATAGGTATTGAATAATTTTTCCACAGTTCATTTAAATGTATAACATACTAAAAGTGAAATTTGCTATGCATACATAAACCACTTATACTTTCTGCTAAATTAAGCTGTCGCATGAGCTATAGTACGGATAAGAAAGAGAAAGGAGAATCAGTTTTAAGCTGTGAGGTTCCATCTTCAATCATGTCTCTTTGTATAACACAGGGAGGTATTTTTAAAAACACCACCCAGAGAAGCCATTTGTAAGAGTCTTTCAGAGAGCCAAGCTGGTGGGTCTGCAGCTGTTTGGACGCACTCAGTAAACCCTTAAATGGAAAAGCAGTAGACTGTAGTGTGGAGAGAGGAAAGAGGGGAACCTGAGGCTTTGTACTACCATTGTCCTTAGTTTAAAAACAGAGCGATCTCTCCCAGCAGGGAGATTTTGACACTTCCAAAGGGCTTCTCATCCCACCCTACAACTGACCTATTTGAGGTTACTGATGAAAAGGGGATCATTCCCATCTCGCATCCCCAGGGATCCAACTGAGGGTTTTGCCTGCACAACAATTTGGTGTAAACTGCATGTCTAATCTGTCAGCTTCTGCTGCTAAAGACACTAGAGAACACATCTGCCTAAGTACCAAATAAAGAGCAAAGCAGAGCAGTTAAGCCTCAGCGTGACCCATGGTCATGTCAAACCAGGGTACAACTTCTGCTGCAGCCACTTCCTTTCCAGGGTGCCTCCCACATCACAAATGTTTGTTCTTCTTTACTTCTTTTCAAGCTGAAGCCTTCTTTGTTTAAAAAAAGTGCAATAGCCCAGCTACTGTTTAATCCAGTTGACATTCATCTTTAGTGCTAGCATATTTGGGCAACCACCCTCCTAGATTTGTGTACTTGATCTATACACACACTGTGTACACTCCCAGGCTTAACAAGCACTGTTATCTAGGACATTTGCTAAGGCTGGGCCAAGTGAGCACCCCCTCAGCTACCATCTTCAGTGATGTTCTCAACCTTTCCTTCCCAGTCTTCTCCAGAGAATTTCTTTAATTAAGAATTTCAGATAGCTCCCATTGAGTCAGCCCAGTGGCAATACGAGATGCTGTTTCAAAGTGCACTATTAGTAAGATTTTCCAAAACTTGGAGTTTTATGCAATGTTTTCTGAACCTTTTCCAATTTCTTTAGGCTGAGGGTAAGAGATTTGCCCATGTTTTTAAGGCATGCAGAGCTCCTGTGCAAGTCACTCAGATACATCGTTCTCCAAGTATATGTTTAAAGTAACTTTTCTGGAAATTATGCTTGTGACAGGTGAGTAAGAACATTAAAATACAAAGTTAGAAAGATAAACATGTCCCAGTACATTAACTCCTTGATCATAATACAACTAAGGTATTTATGTCCCAGTGACACAAAACTGCACTGCCTGTGAACGTGTTGAGGAAGAGAAGAACTGGTGCTGAATCAGCCTTAGAGGACTTCAGTGCATTGCATTATCCTTTATGATCAAAGAAAGTGAGGGAAGCTAATGAGCAGCCAGCACTGCCATCATCCCACACACATAAACTATCCTGCCACATACCACAGAGCACTACAGAGCTGAGACAGATACTAATCCGTGGGAAATAAGGAGATTCTACTCACCACAAGCACCACTGTGATTAGTGGTAGCATCAGAAGAATCCGTGCAAGTGGGTGAATCTCTAGTTTATACTCTTTCCTAAGTAGATTTCTTAAGTGCCACTTAAATATATAAACCACTGTTCTGGGTTAGACATATGAGGAAGAGAAAATGCTTAAAATACTATGCACACCATCTTCATTCTTGGAATTGCATTTAAATGCACCCTAGCTTTGCTGACCACTTTTCTGTTCACCCACATTCAGCCCATTGCCAACCAGAAGTTTTCTGCTCTACAAACTTCCTTTCACAGGTTCTGAGCAGGAACCAGCAGCTTGGTGCCATCACTTTAACACAGTCAGTTTTGCCCAAAATGTCTGTTGTGTCAGCAATGCAAAAACAAAACTAGGAAAGGGATCTCACTTTCGAAGAAAGGCATCATTTTAAGCATCATCATGCCCTGCTAGCTCATGCTGTCATGAGTAGTGCTTCTGCAAACAGAAAAGGCTATGAGAAGATGGCAATAGACTGGCAGGAGCCTAAGGATGTGGAAGAAAGGCAAGAAATTTTCTGGGTGTTGGAAGGAGTAAAAGAATAAAGAGGAGAAGCCAGCGCCTGGAAGGAGAAGCAGAAAAATAGTGTGGGATATGGTGAGCAAGCCAATGTTCGAGTTAAACAGCTCCTCAAGTTCTCCAGGCAGAAGCTGGCTAATGGAGGTGTGAGGATCAATTGAAGCACAAAAAGAAAGAATACAGATAAAATAGCAATCTAGGACTTAGTTTGACAAAAATAATGGCCAAAGACTTCTATTTTCAAAGGACTAAGCAATATTTTTGGTGGTATTGTTCTCTATCCTCTTAGCTGGTTCCCAGGAGAATCTATTCTTCTCATCTCCAGCATGTTCGCTGGTTCTTGTGGTCCAGTCATCAAGGGAATTTGGAAGCTCTATGTGGTTGGATTATTCCTTATCTGGTACCAGTGATGTCAAAAGTTGAATGCAAGGGGAGTCTCCATTTCCCACAGACTGGACCTAAAGCATGTGCTGAATAGCTTGAGCTTCATATTAAGCTCTATCAATAATCTGAGTGGCAGACTTCAGCGTCGCGCCTGTCTCCTTGGATCCCTCCACAACCACAGAATCGGCTAAAAGCTCAGTGGTGTTTGAAAACTGGGAATTCATGTGCAAGAAAAGTGAAAACATTGTTTTCTAGGTTACGTACTCTTGGCTCCACCCTGATCACTGTTATTCTGCATTCCAGACACTGAAAGAAAGCAAAATCTCTTCCTGCTGAAATTTTCAAGGCAAATTTTCATTCATGACTGTATGCAAACTCCAAATGTCAAAATTTGAAGCCATTGCCATGGAACAAAAATGCTGTACCAAATAGACTTACAGTTAGCAGACACTGAAGAAAAAGCAATGGAACAATAAAGTGTCAGATAGATAGCAGCTAACAAGCACTTGGACAAACCTTCTTTCCCAGGTAAGTCAGATGAATGGCTACTGCAATAGCTGTGGAAATAGATTCTATAAGCAGTGCAATAGCAAACCCCAGCAAACCTCCAGACGTGCAAACACACAGCAAAGATGCTTCCATGAATAAACAGGCAGAAAAAGGAGTGAGAAAGGAAAATTGAGTCAAGATTTCAAACAACTTGCCCAAGAACCAAGAATAAAATACAGGTCTCCTCAGGCTCAACCTCAAGCCTTTTCTACTTGCCACAAGGACCTTGCTATTTGCTGCTTTTTACAATTCAGAAGTCCAGCCTGAGGCTGAATTTCTGAGAAAGGGCTGATTTCACTTGGAGCGGGATATGTCCCATTATTGCTTCCTGACCTGAGAATAAGCATTTTTGTTTATAAGACCTGAGACCCCTCAGCTTGGAATAAGAAAATTAATCCACTTAAGGATTTTAAAATGGGATATTTGGCAATTCCCTCTTGACAGGTAGGAGTGAAAACAGAAAATATTTCACTTCCCATAACCCATTGGACCTTAAGTATTACTAAATTCTCTATTCTTCTTCTGTAACAAGCCTTATTAATTGCACTGGCAGAAGCAGCAGGTCTTCCTGACCAAATCTCCTGCATGCCAACATTTTGTTAGTGTGTGAGAATACTGATAAAAGAGTGACTGTTCTTGTGCATGTTCCAGCTGTGACCACACAATAAAGCTAAAACATGTAAGAATCCACATTTTTGTCTATTCCCACATACGCTGTGTGAAGTTACAACTTTACTCATTGTCTCTCTGTATAATACCTTTTACCCTATTTCTCTTCTGCACACAGCTGTATGAGTTTAACACCACAGACTGGAGAAGATTAGTGCTGGAAGCATTTTTATATACTTACCTATGACTAGGAAAGGAAAAGAGAAAATACTAAATGGCCTCATTTAACCAAATATTTTATTTCAGTTGTTCCGGTGATTGAGTCCCTAACAAGATTCCTTTGGCTCCAGTGAACAATTTGCAACCAGAGTTCTACCCTCAGCATTGACTTTGAGTTCTTCCTAAGAAATCTCTTTATAATCTGCCCTGTTTCATAACTCTCTCTTCTTCTGTGTTTCAATAGTGCCAAGGAAAAGAAGAATCTGCGGCAGATAGCTACCATTGCAGTGAAACATCTGACCGCTAATGTTAGATGTTCCAAGGACATCTAGCAGGCAGCTACTACTGCCATCATAACTGAGGAGAAGCTGGTACCCCAAACAGGATCTCAGTTTCTGCCGGGCCTGGGCTCCTCCATACCACCTGAGCACAAGGTGGTTCAACTCCCTGACTATATCCCAGTGGCCTGATGAAGTCTCTTCAGTGTATCTTCAAATGGGAAGTGTCTGCTCCAAGTTGCCATGCTGGTAGCATGATCTCCTCTCAGTGTAGGACATGGGTGGGCTCTCAGAAGTGGGCAGATGCCATCACCAGAGGGCCCTAATTGTCAACACCAGCTTTTGCTATGTTGGCGTTGGTTCAAAGAACCAGGAAAAGCAAAGGATAAGTAAGGAGAGGGGAAGATGAAGTCAGCACAGTAAAATTTCTTCAACACCAATGCATGAAACCCGGCCTTCTGGCTACGTCTACACTGGTAAACTTTCCCAAGACAGGGCACAGGTTTGAGTGCTATCTCATGGCTACCTTTACCATCAACTCCAAATAATGTTTCTGGCCACAGTCATGCCAGCAGGCAGCTTTGACCCCCTCATGTCAAAAAAGGAGTTTAGTCATATGTTTATTCTGTGACAATGAGCCCAGGTCAGATAATGTACCTGACTCATTGTCTTTCATAGCAGAGGTGTAGCCAAGGATTAATTTCACTCATAGCCTGAATCCAAAATGGAGCTGAATGGACACAGAGCACACCATAAAACCACACTAAACTCACAGATCAGTTGTCTGCAAGTTTGTTCTGGAAATGTATTTAGGATGAATAACTTGTCTACAGAAGCAGCAGTCAGCTTCAGATGCTGCCTTGGCATTGTTTGTGCTCTGGAGAGCTCCTACACTTCCCACCAAATTGCATGTATGTCACACATCACATGTACAGCACACAGCATTTCACTAGCAGCAACAGCTAGGACAGTCAGATGTTGCAGTCAGAGGTGCACTGAGAAGCTGGCAAGGAGGAGGAAGTAGATTTTGCCCATTTAAAGAGCCTATTAAATCAGTGCTGAACCCAGGAGTGCTCTTCTATATCTCATACGCCTCCATGTGGCTTTCAAAGAGCAGATTTTTTTTCTGGTTCAGAAATGAAAGCTTCAGTAATCAGCCAGCCATTATTTGAATAGGCACTTGATGAATCCCTGCAGCTGACTTTACGAATCTGTAATTTCCTCCTTGGTGGCTTTCATAAATGATAGTGAGACTGAAATGGATAGGTACCCTTCCTTGGAGGTTATTAAAGTAAATATAGCATTAACTGGATTTGGTCCCAGTGGAACTGTACTTTGATCTCCAGCCTAGGTAATACTTCTCTTCCTGTCTTCAGATGTACTCTATCTGCTCTCTTTAGAAGTGACAATTGCACTGCCATCAGTTATTTGAGAGGTCTGCTATGGCAGGATTTGAAAAGCAGACTCCAATGCAAAAGCTTTTCTTTCTGTGGCTGAAACTCTACAACCCCCACAGCCTTTTATTACATTAAGCCCTGGAGATTTTCAAGAAAAATAAGCTAGACACCCTTAGTTCAAATACCCTTTATCTACTTTTTCCTGGAAAAACAAGATTCATGACAAAACTGAGCAGTAAAAGGAATGAAGAACTGACAAGGGATTCAAGGGTCTCAGTTTCAAAGAGAGATGGTGTAATATTGGGTATTTGTGAGCTAATCTTCATTAAAGATTAAATAATTCTCGTTAAGGATAACAAGTGTTCAGTGTTGGGTATGATGTTGATTGCAAGATTAGGATTCAGTACCTTCCTACCTCTATTTACAGACCATTCAGGGTCTGGCATCATGTTTCTTTCTTGCAGTTTGCCTCATTGAGGCTCTTCTTACTACTATCATACCACTTATGAGAGCTTATCTTTCAAATCTTTCTGAAGTCCATATGATCTTAAAACCCAAGTTTTCATAATGAAGGCAATGCAAACTCCTTCAGAAACACATCATGATATGCCATGTCAGTCCCTCTCCAAGGCAGGAGTTCTGCCCACTCCCTAAACAATAGTGGAAGATCAAACTCTTAGCATCACATGAATACAACCAATAGGCCAGTGGAAGCAGGACAACAACTCACAGAAAGGCCTCTGCATTCCATGACTGCTCCACACAGGCCAGCTAAAATCAGAGGAAACACCTTTACCTTCTTCCATTTATCTCAGTGGGTGTAAAATGGTTTTAAGCCACAGTTCAGACGCCTATCAGGGAATATGATATGGTATGGTATGATATGATATGATATGATATGATATGATATGATATGACATGATATGATGTTCAAACAAATCATATGACATTGACAGTCAGTTTGAGCCAGAGTGATGATGTGTCACATGTGCACAGCGGGAAAAGTGACTTTCCCAAAACCTTCAGAATGAAATTTTTCTGCACAGAGTTTACAACAATTACATTTTACAACGCTGCATCTCTGGATGTGTCTGGTTGGCAACAGATGATGTGAATTAAACAGTAGATGATGTCAGCATTGCCAGATGTTGTTTTAGCCATGGTCTCCTCCCTTTGAGGAAAATTTATGTCATGAAACTCTTGACTTGATCATTCAAACAGTGATGACTACATAGCCATGCTAGATATCTTGGGTCAGGAATTTGCGTTTTCATCCAGAAGGACTACAGATGTAAAGCAAAAAGTGCCTGGGGTTTTCCACACTAAGGGAAGAATGGTGACTTCCCACAAAGTATCTTGAAAACAGCCAGATCAGTTGATGTGGCAAGGGCATTGCAGGTCAGGATGACCAGTTCTGTCTCTGAATTTCCACTTACTACCTCCATTTGTTTATATGAATCTGTTAATTGCCTTAAAATTTAAGTTTTCTGATACATTCTCCATTTTATTCTCTTCCTGTGTGGTGCCTGGCACATGGCAGGGGGAAGGGTCCATGTGCTTTTATATTCAAATTATTACAATATTATTATTCTTCAGTGCCAATAGAGTACCAAAAGGAGAGGAGCCTTCCTCTTCACATAGATCCTGCAGATGACCTGTCCAGGAGAAAAAAATTAGGAGCCCAGTCCCCATCTAGTCTAGGCCTTCATGACAACATTTGCCCCAGTGGTGCTACATGAACTTACCTCATCTGGTCTCATCTGTGAAGTGTAACAGATCCTGCAAAGAAGACAGAGAGCTAAATCTGGAATGCATTTACATGGCATTACAGAAAGGAGCTCAACATAACTGAAACGTAACGAGCACTTCAGAAAGCCAGCCCATCGGCACTGATTAATTGCACTGAGCCTTTTTCAAATGAGATCTTCAGAAAATCAGATCATATCCAAATGGAGAGAAAAGAACCGACAATGAATTAAGCAGCCAAGACAGTAGCAAGCTGGCTTCTAAAAACTGTTGGGATTTGAAGGAATTATACATTAACTCTGGTTATTCAAGTGATTATTTTAACTGTGGCTCCCCATGGGCCTGATCCAAAGGCGATGAAGTCATCATCCAGAAACAAAGACTCATGGCTCCATTCTGAAACTGGTAGGCCTTTATACAGTGTTCTCTGCTATGTAGGTGCCCATAAATTACATGTGCATAGTACTCTTATTAATAATAATGTGAAGCATTACCATGGCTGAAGCTTAGAGGAAGAAAAAAAATGTTGCTTTAGGCAATTCAAGTGATACAGCAAGGCACAACAGGGTAAAACCTAAGCCAACAAAACTTTAGGCTGAATCTCAGGAAAAAAGTCATACAATAATGTGTGTAAAACTGTTAAATATCCTCCCCAGACCAGTTAGAAAAATTTCCTTAAGTATTCAGGAGGAGATTAGACAAGAAACTTGCCAGTATGCTGCAACGATTCTCCTCAATGGAATATGTGGCCTGAAGAGGTGCTTTGCTTCAAACTCTGGTAAAGTGTATATATATAACCCATCTCTCACACGGTCCCTCAAAAGAAACACACACCTTTTCCAAGGACTCATGTCACATCTAATTTCACAGGCCAATTCCAAGAACTTGCCTGCCCTGCACATCAACGTACAGCACAGAGATGACACTGCTGCTGACCCAAAGTGCTGTCCCTTTGGTGCACATAGTGTTGCTAGCTCAGAGGAGCCCTGCTCTTGCTTTATTACAATGCAATAAATGTAAATGATGTACACATCATTAGCACATTAGCTTAGGTACCATGCTGGAACAATAAAGCCTCACAAACTTTCCCAGTACTACTAGCACATCATGAGCCAACTTGGCACCCAAGCCACATGCTCTGCTTTACTGGTGTACTGGTAGAGGCCAGAATAGAGTTAATTTTCTTCATAGCAGTTCATATGGTGCTGTGTTTTGGATTTGTGCTAAAAACAGTGCTGATGACACACTGATGTTTTAGTTATTGCTGAAGAGCATTTATACAGCACCAAGGCCTTTTTGGCTTCTCACCCCATCCCATCAGCAAGTAGGCTGGGTGTACACAACACAAGCTGGGAGAGCAAACAGCCAGGACAGCTGACCCCCACTGACCAAAAGGATATTCTATGCCATGTGATGTTGTGTTCAGCGATAAAAGCTGGGATAAGAGGAAGGAAGATGGGATGTTTAGAGGGATGGTGTTTGTCTTCCTACATAACCGTTACACATGATGAAGACCTGATTTCCTCAGAATGGCTAAACATCTGCCTGCTAATGGGAAGCAGTGAATGAATTCCTTATTTTGCTTCACTTGCATGTGCAGCTTTTGCTTTACCTATTGAACTGTCTGCCTCAGCCAGTGAGTTTTCTCACTTTTAGCTTTCGATTCTCTCCCTTATCCCACTGGTGAGTGAGTGGTTGTGTAGGGCTCAGTTACCTATCAGGGTTTAAACCCAAAAGCTGGTTACTCTGGCCTGACCCAGAAAGGGTGTAGCTCCAAACAAAATGCAAAATCTCTGACAGTGTCCCTAGTGAAGTTTGCTGGAAGTGAAAGAATATGAGGAAATTTGGATTTTGGGAGAAAAACAGTTTTGAAATAAAAAGCAATTACAAACTTCAAACACGTGGCAAACTTTGTGAGAGTGTGAAAACTCAGTAATGACCATCAGTATCATGGGTAGATGTCCATTTGTCATGCAGACACAGTAGACTACAATAGAGATGACACAACACAGTAACAGAGGGGAAAGACTTTTGAGGACTCTTCTGTACTTGTTCATGTAACGTTGAAGTCGAATTTTCTGTAATGAACATTAGGTACACGATTGTTATGTTTATGCCTACTCTCCTGTAGTTGTAGGAAATAGGCAGCTCCAAAATTTATGCAGTTGCCCTGGGTTCAGCAGTAGCAGTCATTTTTCTCCTTCTTAGTAGCTAGTGCAGTGATGTGTTTTTGACTTTCAGCCTGGGAATAGCCCTGATAAAACTGATGTTTTTAGTTACTGCTTAGAATGTTTACTCTGACCAAGGATTTTCTGAGCCTCATGCTCTGCCAGGGAGGAGGGGAAGCAGGGAGGAAGCAGAGACAGGACACCTGACCCAAACTAACCAAAGAGGTATTCCATACCACAGCAAGTCATGGCCAGGATGTAAACTGGGGGCAGTTACCTGGAAGGGTTAGATCACTGCTGGGGTCGGGCTGGGTATTGGTCGGCAGGTGGTGAGCGGTTGTATTCTCTTCCGCTGTTATTTCCCTTATCATTATTATTATTGGTGGTAGCAGCAGTGGTTTGTGTTATACCTTAGATACTGGACTGTTCTTACCTCAACCCGTGGGGGTTACATTCTTCTGATTCTCCTCCCCATCCCTATGGGTGCAGGGGGAGGAAGTAGGAGGAGTGAGCGAAAGGTAGCGTGGTACTGAGTTACCAGCAGGGCTTAAACCACGACAGCAGTATAAATCACTGAAGGCTACTGTCACTGTCCGTTGACTTATAAGTTGACTTGGGTTGCTAGCTGGGGCACTACAACAGACATTTCAAATTAGGTGGTCAAAAGCAGGCCATGCAGGCCTGCAGGGCTATTGCAGATATTTAAGTTGATGAGTTCAAGGGAAAGAACTGTCCTCAGACCACTGTTGGGCCCTAGATACCTGTACATCAAAATGAAGATGCACTCAAGATAATTATATTAGGAACCTGCCCCTGTGGACTGTCCAAAATGACCATTTATGGCGGCCATATAATGTAAGAACCACAGCTACAGGACGCGCAAGTACTTTGGACTTTGGACCCATCAAAACAATGTGTCTGCTAATGAAGACTACAGCTTCTGCTGCCTCAGAGCAGGGGAGACTTATTCGGTCTTCCATATCTCACCTGCAAATCAAGGCAGTGATTACTTTCTCCTATTACCCACTTGCAGCTCACACAGACCCCTACTTGCTCTGGGCTGGGCAGGTTTGCTAAAATGTTGCTTTGTGATTTCCAGCTTATGCTCTGAACTGAATGAGCAGAGTCTGCTCCGAACAACCACTCACTCTGCTTTTCCTTTTAGGAATCATCCTGTGGGTATATGGGGCACTTACAGCTACACAATTCATCATTAAAATGCAGTGTCCCATAATCATGCCAGCAGTGAGTGAAACGATGATACAAAACTGTTGAAAAGACTCAGAGCTCCATCTCACTACATTGGGTGGGAATTAATTCAAAGAATGTAAGCAATCAACATGTGGTATTGTTTTAATAAATACTGAAAATGACAACCATAAGGCCTGCCCAATGCAAGTAAAGCAAATGTCCATACAAATTTTCTGTGGTAAGCACTCTCAGCACTTAACATAACCCTGTAGGCTACTGTTGTCATTACTTCGCATTCCAGCTATTTTGAGTTTTTCCACTTTCTATACATTTCTTCACTAAAATGCTGTGAACATATCTAGGCACTGTACAACTTCTAAGGGACATAGTAACCCTCCATACTCTGAGAGCAGCATTTTGGTTTTGCTCATATTAGAGCACAGGTATTTTGCAGATGAGTATTCCTGGTTGTATAGGAGTTTCACTGAGCTTTTTCCAGTCTGTTTTGTCCAGTGATACCTGTCTTTGAGAAAGAATGTATCTTCTTTTTCATATTTGAAAAAGAACTTATCAACCATCTTAACTTTTTACCATCTATGGCAGCAACATTAATATTTGTAGAAATCTTGCAACAAAAGGCCATAGGGGTAACTTTAAAGCTATTCCCAAACTTGGGAACAGCAGCATGTAATGTAGATCAAAGCATTGGTTTTATCCTAAATATGTCAGGTTCCAGTTTACCATTATACAGAGCAAGCGCAGATGCAACCTTGTTCCAAGCTTTTTTCACAGGGTGTCGTCTAGGAGAAGCAGAATAGCTGTTACCTTAATTTCAGAAATCAGGAACTAACTTTTAGAGATGCATTCTCAAAGATATATTTGTGCTTAGGATATCTGATACAGACACCAGACATAGGATGAGATCTCATGCAAAATCAGCTCAGTGAGCTGTCACATATAGGATAAACTATCCCATACTTAGACAAAACTTACTGTTAGCACAGAAGAAATAGAACAATGGTATCAACAACAGCAGTAATAGGAGCAATGACAATTACAGGTGTATCTTTCTGTGCCTGGAAATAACTGTAACTTTGCCGTAATATTAAAATCTGTGAAAAACAAGGGGCACCTCAGCAGCCCAGCTCTGAAAGCTGGGTTTGGTATCACAGATATTTCAGAAAAGCTAAATTATTGTCTGTAGGTGTCTAAACCAAAGAATGTTCCCTCAGTGTTTTTTTCTTTTGGATGATCTGGCTCTATCCACACAATATACTCTTAATCCTGCTGTGCAGTTTTGCTACAGAGGCCACAGAATTTGCATTACAGGGAGCGAAATGCTGAATATGAAATTCTTTGCCAGCTGTGGGGAAAAGACAAGGACTTTGCCCTATTGGTGGTGTAGCCTCAGACTTAGAACAAAGATCGTTGTTCTTGGTATGGCACATTTCCTTTTGTCTATCCCTCACAACTATTTAAAAATAGCTTTCTAATGACTCTCAGGATCTCTCAGTGTTTGCTATTTTTAAACAGATGCTTCTTTACACAAACTTAAGCAAGACTTCTTTCTTGAGGGCACATCATTGTCCTGGATTTTCTCTGCAAATGTATATGTCTGCACAAAGGAAGCAATTCTGCTCCAAACACTGACTGGGTGTTCAGGGACAAAGACTTATCCTCCAGATCAGTTGTAAGAGCTTTTTTTTTCACACCATGAACACAACAGCTCAGGTCTAAGGATCTGAATCACAAATATTTATGACAAGAAAACATGTTCCAAAAAATGACTTTCATGTTTTGTCCATCATAAAGCATACCTACACTGCTCTATGCAGTCCTTTGCAAGTGAAGTCCTGAAGAAAAATGTGGATCTGTCATCTCTGGACAAAGGCTGGTCAGAACATTTCACTATTCTCTTGGCCTGGGCAGTTCCAACACTTCCATTAGGCACACATAGACTAGATGCTCTGGAAGCCCACTTCGCAGCATAAAAGGATGTGAGCTTTAGAAATGCTAAACATACAGTAAATAGACCAGTGGATTACCCAGTAGATTAAACCCAGTAGATTATGAACAATCTAGCTAAAGTACTTTAACCTGTGAATATATATGCGCATACTTGCTAACCTAAGCAAGCACCTAACTGACTTGGGTGTACTCAAATATGCTTTGAACTTGACGAAGTTCATGCTGGATCACTCAAACTGAGACCATGGCTATCTTAGACCAGGCCATTACCTTGTCCATTTTAGACTAAAAGAGATCATGACCATGACCATCTTAGATCAGCTCTAAAAAATAAACAATAAAAAATTTCTTCTGTATGCCAACTGTAGCTGAGGGAAGGAGCAATAGACTGCAAAAATACAAGGAAATGTAGCTTAGGTGTCACAAAATACTTTCTGACTTTTGGGCTGCTGAATCCCTGGAACAAATTAGAAAGCTAATTATACCCTCCTTCAGTGAAGGGAAAGTTCTGATATTAGTGGGTCTTGGTGGGAAAAAAGTACAAAACAAAAAAAACCAAAATAAACTCCAGAAGCAACAATCGACACTCTGGCATAGAGTCTGTCAATATTTCATTTAAATCTAACCTTTGGGCTACCTGAAATCACAGAACCCCACATCTGGTCCTTAACAGAAACACTGAGGCTCCTATCTATACAGTCACGCCATGGTAATAAACACCTGAAGGTCTGCACTACGCACCCATGCCTCTCCATGCCAAGGTTACTGCTGGCCAGGTCACTGGAGAAACGGGAAGCAAATAATCTAAACAAACTGCGTCTAATTTTATGACTCCCAGTTGATATGTATATTTGGGGTGCAAGCACATTCTCCTTCCAGGTGTGTTCTGTCTCTGGGATCCAACTGAGTCTTAGAAGAAAGCGCAGATCTTACCTTTTCTTTGTTTTTCCTTTCCCCCATCCCTGTCTGTTAAGTATTACCCCATGACCTTTCACTGATTGGCTTCAATTAAGGCCGTGGATTTCCTTTTCCTGAACCAAAGTCAGGTTACAGTGCAAGAATAATAAAGGCAAAACGAATGTGTTGCAGTCATCCATGTACAGTCCCCAGACAGCATCTGGAGTAAGACTTTACTTGGGACTCCCACATCTCAAGAGCCTCAAATTTGCTTTTTGAAATCTCCAGTTCTTTGCAAGAAACATTTCTTTAGTCTTTTTCTCACTATTTTTTTATTAAAAAGACAGTTCTGATGGGGTGACTACAAGGAAAGGCTGATTCTTTCTGTTTGCTTAAGCTTGAGCAAGACTGGTCATATTTTGGACTCTAGTAAAGCAGCAGTTTTACAGTGTATGCCCTGTACATTGTTAACATCACAAGGGATTAGCTGGATTTCAGTAGTGCCAAGAAGACCCAGGTGGTATCAGAGGCCTGGATCAGCTATCAGCTGCCGGAAAAAAAAATTAATCAAAATTATTTTCCATAAGAAAATGCTCCTTCGTTGAAAATCATTTCTTACAAAGTCTCCCAGCTTTCATTAATTGACTACAAAATACATTTCCCTGAAGCAAAAAGTTTCTTATTTAGAAGACTGTGCTTGTTTTCTTCTGAGTTCTGTTTTATTATGATGTGGGGGATGTATTTTGCTGTTGCTGTTGAGGTATCAATTTCTCATTTCAAATGAGATTTTATTTTGCTTTCTTTTCTCTTTTATTGAAGTCACACTCTTCCTGGCAACATGTACCTTGTGGCATGCCATAATATTCATCCTTAATAGGAAAAATCTCTGGACCATGGTAATTTATGCAGAGTACGCTCATCCACTGAAATGCATGTCAAGACTAAAATTTGATTAATACATTTAGTTTGTAGTTCCCACTTTTTAGTGCCAGAAATCAACTTTTAGGCTTCCAAATACCACTAAGAGATGTACATTTATGAACCTAAGCATCTTTTAAAAAAGATTCCTTCAGCAATTCAGAATGCAGCTGCGCATAAAGGCTTTCAGTCATTCTTTAAGTACCACTTTCAAGAAGCCTTTAATGTGAAGAAGGTAGGTTTACAGCATAAAACATCACCACACAGACTTCCTGAAACACTGAAGGTTGACCCAAGCATCACATTTCAGGGCTGAGGGCTAAAGGATTTCATTCATTTCTCAAAAGACCGTTGCTCTTTCTAACTGGAGGAAAGCAAAGTTTATACGATTTTCTCAAGTTGACAGGCACAAGACATCACAAGCATCAGTCTGCATCTGACAATTACTGACATAACCAAAAGCCCTTATGAAAGCAAATCAAACAAATGATGGTTATTTGGAAAAGCGATTCAACTTAATCTTGCTCCACTGTAAAAACTGGATTATGTCCAGTTTGCGGGGAATATGGTGGGCTCCTCAATCCCTTTTTTGTGGGGCACAATCAACTTATCAAAATTGATCCCAACTAATTATTTATAATACTGGCTTTCAGATGGTGTTGGTTTTCCCTAGGTTTGAAACCCAGCCAACACCTATATTGCTTCCGTTACCACCAGGTTTCCCCTGCAGAGGGGATTTCAAACCTTTGAATGGAGGAGACAAAGCAGCTTCTGGTGCACTCAGGAAAGGCCAGTGTGTTTTTAGATCAGTCTGCTCCACTTTAAACATTTCATCCAAGAAAATTTAAAGTCTGCCATGAAATTTATGATGTCTTGCTGGACAAATGTTTTCCTTTACTTCATAAGGCACCGGCTACTGTAATAGAACAAAGTGTAAATTGCTTCCCAGGGAAACATGTATAGGTTTATCAGATACCTCATTTAATCACATTCCAGCAAGCCAGGATCAGTCACTCATCTTTGACAGGGGGGAGGGTGGGAGTTAAATTGTAACTTAATCCATTATGAGGGCTGTTGTTAAAGACTTTTTGACAATGAGGTATCTGCATCATACCCCTAACAGGAAATTATGGAAATATTTATATCAGGTCTATGTGCACCTTGAATGCATCAGAGCATTGAAAAATTCAGTGACAACAAAATGCTGAATAGGTACAACTCCTTCAGGTTCCCAGGGAGCATGCATAACCAGGAGCTGCTGAACTTCAGCTATAAAAATCATCTTTCATGCAGTAGGTCCGATGACCTAGTAAATAACTGCACAGATTAAGAAACTCAGGGACCCTGTGTAGCCTTAAGCAGGAAAGCTCTGCATGGCAGTGGAGATCCTTGAACTGATTCACCAGATGGACAGCTGAGGGACTGTTTACATTAACTGTCCAGACCTTCCATGTGCCTACAGCTTGCAGGTTGATCAAATGCTGAAACGCCCATGCCAGCTGAGAATACACTGCCAGGAAGGGCATGGGAGAGAAAGACAGGGGCCATTGCCTTTGAGTGTAAAGGTGGCAGCACTAATTAGGCATGAGGATGGGAAAAGCAGAGAAGCAAAAAGTGTTTTGGAAGAGAAGTAGTCAAGCTTGTTATTAAGTTCAAATCTTTAATAGCCCACTAATTCTTCTGAGTCTGCAGCTTGCTTTGTAATTGCTTTCAAAATCTCCATGTTTCTCTGCCTATTAGAGCAAGACCAACCTGCCAGAGCCACTCTTCCCAGCACACAAGCAAGGTCAGCACTTTCATCAGTTTCCTCTTGTAACACTGAATTAAAAAAGAGCTAGGTTGGTTCACTGGCTCTGAAGACAAGCAAGCAGGACAGGGAGTCTTGCTTCTGCAACAGGAAACTCTCTCCCTTCCAAAAACAAGTCATCCCCAAGGCCTATCAAGGAGAATGTCTGGCCGAAGCGTTGCCTCCGCCTATTATTTTATACAATTTACATCATGCCAACATCCCACACTTTCCAATACATCTTGCCCAGCAAGAACTAAAACATAAGTATGGTATCAACATTTATTGTCACCCTGAATGCAAAACACAGTGCTATGCCAGATACTAGAAAGAAAATAAGCTCTATCCTAGCCAAAACCAGGACTCTTGGACAGCACTAGTAGGCACAAGCCAAAGCTCTTCTAGGAAGCATGCAAGTAAGCAGAAAGCATAGTGCCACGCAGAGCTCAAGCCCCAGTTTAGGAGAGGCACACAGATGTAGCCCCCGGGTCTGGGATGTACTTGTGTTTCCAAGCATAGAGAATAAGCCCGGGAAGAGCTGCTTGTATCTGTGACTAAAGAGTTTTCTGTCCCCAGCCAGCACAGATGCGTCTGTAACAACGCAACTGCAGCTTTGGGGTGTGTTGAGGAGGTTCGACCTGTAAGAGGGTCTGGAGTGCCACCTTCTGGTACGGTGCCCTTGCACATACCCAGCATGAGCAGGAAAGCAGCCAGACATGGGGGCAGCTGGAGAACCCTCGTCCCTGATAACATCCCCACCAGGCTCCTGATTCTGTGCCGGTCTTGCCTGGGTGCAAAGTCATTCTCCAGCCCAAGGGCTGCCTGCTTCCTGCGTGCAGATCTGAAATGTCAGACACTATAATACAAAGAACATGCTTGCCTTGTTTGCTCAGGTTCAGACCCATGATTAGGGGTCAAAGCAAGCAACTTTTCAGTACACTGCAGAAATTTTCCCATAAAAGAAAGCCAAATAGTACCCAAATCTCAAAGGTATGAAGAGGAGAGAACAGCCATTCAAAATATTCAGGCTTTTCCCTGGATTTCATAGAAAACTGGCACAATTCCATCTCCTTTCCAGCCACTTTGAGTACAAGGCAATAGATGCTCTGTATGGATAATCCATTTGTGGAAACAAGCCCATGATGCACAGCTTTGTGCTCTGCGTGAACTCCTCAGCAACATATTATCAGGAGCACTGACAGCTACCCACAGCATGTAATCATCTCCCTAATAATACTTCAACCAACTACAATCATAGCAATCTACAGTTAATGTAATGTGAATGGTCTGAACCATGCACAGCTTCTGAAAGAATGGGAAAAAATGCACTACAGAGAAAGATGAGCAATGAAAAACAAAAGAGAAATCCTCAGGGACATTTCCTAGAAAACTCCCTTCATCTTCCCACCACTGATCTGAGGAACAAGGCAGATAAAAAAGGGCAGTGTACAATTGTATTGTACCTATGTACTATTTCAGTTGCTTAATCTGAAGAAATGTTATGCCAACACCAAGATCTCTAATATGATAAATTTTTAACTATTTCTAGTATAAACTAGGAGTAGATAACAATTGGTTATCCATGTAGTGTTGTGTCCTTTACCTTCTTCAAATCTGTAGCAGAATGTGCTAAGGTTCGCAGGAACCTGTTACTGATGCTTCCTACTGCAAGTGGTGTACAGGAAGGATGACTAGCGTAACAGAGCATGGGTGCTGGAGATTCTTAAAGGCACTCAAATTAGCTCACTAATTTCCTACAGCTGTTAAGCTGGGCAAGCTGCAGAGGGTGGCATTTGTCTCATCTCATGTAAGACAGTCACATGTCTCTCTTGTAGGTTCAATGCTGAAATGGTGATGCCCTTGGTGATGTATGAAGTGGACCTGCCTCTTCTCACCGCTGGCTACTGGGAGGACCCACACAACCAGGTCATGGTAGGGAACCCCTTTTTTTGTAACTACAAAAAAAGTGAGGTGAATATCTCCTTATGTATCCATTCCCCATCTACCCTGGGGAGAGAATCATCCTTCCTTTTATCTTTCCCAGTTGATTATAAACTTAGGAGGAGGAGGAGGGTCTCTGAGTGCACTCACAGATATAAAGGCAGCCACAGAGGCAGAGTGAACATCTCCCACTGTCATAAAACAAACAACCAAGGCCTTATTCTTGCAAGCAAGGCAAGGACTTGCAAGGACTCTTGCAGGCTTTATTTACAGCCCCTCATTGCAATTAATAACTCTGAGTAAACTTGCAAGTGTCGAGCAAGATTCTGGGTTTGACAAAGCCCGAGTTTTTTATTCGGGGATGTTAACTTGTGGAAACTAGATATCCTCCATTGATTCATAGGAACTGATAAGAACAGCCAGGGACATCTGATAAAACCTGTACATCTTAGCTCTCCTTTTAGGAAAACAGGAACACTGTTACCTCTACCCTGGCGGACTGTCACCCTTCCAGACCTCCTAGAAAATGCACGCTTACAAAAATATTCCAACGTCAGGCCCTCATCGTATCTTGCGTGTGCGAAAACACAGAAACCTTCACTAAAGACCCACACCTGCCAAATGCTGAAGGCCTTCACATCTCACTGGCAGAAGGTCATACTCTGGGAAATGGCTAAAACTTCCAGTGATATGGTGAATTACCCCCTGCTGCTTCTTCCCTTTTGTCTTTTCAACACCTGCATCTTTAGTCAGTCTTTGACAACCTTCCACTGTTCCCAGCTCCAGTAACAATCTCATCTGTCTCTCAGGTAACAAATTTTATAGGGTTGTGACAATCTTTAGGAGAAAGCCTTAAAAATTTAACAGCCAGCTACTGACATGCTTTGGATTGCATGTGCCTGTTTGCTTTGCGTGGTTGCATCAGCTGGTCTAATGTCAGATAATGCTTGTCCTTGCAGATGGAGGAGAGAGCTATTAATTATAAAATAATCTTAATAACTAGCTGCACAGTGTAACCCCAAATTTCTTACCTAGTAACAAAAGCTCATGAGATTTCAGCAGTGCCTCTATTTACCAATAACATAAAGAACATCTTTCTGTTAGTAGTGTGAGCTACTGTCTCAAAGTTTTTATACTGCAACTATGCAAACACCAGCCCACCCTAGAGAAATTTGGGGAGCACTGGAAACCTCACAGCCTTTCACAGTGGTTCAGCACAATGCTATTTCCCTCAGCCCTTCCTGTCATTTGATACAGGGTAAATATTCAGTGTTCAGTGGCCCCCAAACACACATTTCCACCTGTGTGGCAGGCTGGTGCTCTCCTGCTGGTTTATAACGTAAAACATGTGGGAATACAGAAAGTCTCAAGAGGTCTGTCTTACACTTCCTGTTCTTTATTTACCTTGCTGTGTTCAGTTTGTTTTTCCATTTATATTTAGCACAGATGAAAGCGGGACAACCAACCTCATATGTCTTAGTGAAATTATGAGAAGAGCTGGATAGAAAGCCATCAAAAGGCAGGATGAGGCACCTCTACACCCTGAGCAAAGGACAAAACTTTAAGCCAGCTTTGAACTGTAACACATACAATCAAGTGCTTCTTACCAGGCCTTCATAAGCAGGTGAAAATCTCTCACGCATTCACCCCTCACAGGTTGAATAGGTTTGTTGTTTTCAGCCAAAGCGTTGGGGAATGGCATGATTAGGAGACCGCTTTGATCACACCATGCAAAATCCTGCTTTTGGGGCTGAGCAATTACAGGGTGCCCCTTGCAGAGGACTCAAGGCAAAGCTACCTGCAAGCCCCTTAGTGGTTCATTCAGAGCCAGGATCAGGACGAGCTCCCGTTCAGTGTGTCCAAATGAAGTATGACGGGACTATTAAAGGGCCTTTGTCAGCGTTTGCATAATCCGGGTGCTCATTATTTCACAACTCTATCCACATGTTAAGCCATGCCGCCTTCCACCATGCTCTGGCTCCTCTGCCCTACAAACAGTGGCCCCAGATGGTGAGCAGAGGTGGGATGAAAATGACAGAGGTTTTGAAAAGAAGCACAACAGAAGGCTGGACCTGTACATTCAGAAAGTATGTCAATGAGTTAGCATAGCACCATGCATTGTCAACTAAACACATGCACCAGATTCAGAGACGCTTGTAAATATCACAAATATCTAAAATTTGGAGGCTACAGTTAAAACAAGCCCTCGACCATAACTTAGTTAATTCTTTACAAAAGCTCTAAAAATACGGGAATAGCACTAAAAGGAAGAACAAAGGAGTAAAAGGAAAGGCATTTCTCAGTCCAAAAACTGAGAATACTACCTTAACGCTCCCAGCCACTGCCCAACAAACAAATAAAAAGGAGAAGACAGTGTCTGACTTATTTCCAGTGTTGCAACAATGAAGCTTTGGAACCATATGTTCATCATCTCAAGAATAAGCTCAGTGGTCTGGCAGCACTTCAAGACTGCAACCATAAATGTAAGTGTAAACACATATTTGTGTAAGGATGATAGATAAGAGACACTTATTCTGAGGACCTAACGTGTGAGTATCCATCAGAAGCTGATACCATCTTGTGACACTGCAGGTCTCTCCCATGATAATAAATCACAATGCAGCAGCTCCACCAACCCACCTAGGGAAAAAGCAAAGCTGGGCTGTCAGTGAGGCTCTTCAGATTGGATCAAAGCCTGGAGCTCCCACAAGCCCCTGGTTTATGGTACTCCAGCCTAACCATCTGCTGGGTACATGCAGAAGTGGGTGTAATCATGATGGGGATAGATCCGAGACGCCATCATACAGCACAAAAACCACAACAGGGAGTGCTGATCAGAAGGGGGGATCAACAGCCCCCAGAGCAATGTTTAGTCTGTGATGTACACCATCTTGTGATGTACACCATCTTGTGATGTACTTCTACCATGACAAATATCAACTTGTTAGTCTAGAGTGCAGTTTTGTGCACTGGTTACAGGCCATAATTATCTCATTAACAACTTTTTATCTTGTTACTATTTATTTGCATAAGAGCAGGAGTATGAGACTTTTAATTGAGAGGGACTTCGTCAGACAAAGCGCAGAGTGGACACATAACAAAGGGCTACCATAAGAAATTTATAGCCAATCTTCACAGGCAGCAGTGAAGGGGACAGTGAACTACAATGATAATACACTATGTCCAGCATTAACTATGCACACAGCACAGTGACTTTCCTTCACATCTCTATCTTTTGCAGGGGAAATTAATACCTTACAAGAGGATGCTTATATCTGACAACCTCGGGATTTCTCCACATGTCATAATTGTCCTTTCAATAACAAACCATTGACCCCTTCCTGAGACTATCTGGGATTATTAACCAAAAAATAAAATGAATAGGCTTTAAGAAAAAAATGGCAAAGCTCCACTAAAACTCTACATATTCCAGGGATACAGAGCTATGCAGATGCAGAGGTTTGTGAGAAAGCCCTGAGAACTTAAGGAAAACACTACCACAGAAAAAAGACTTGGTAATAGCAGCAGTTCTACTTGGCCACAAGTAGCAGCATTCCTATATCAGGGGCAGGAGCAAAATGTACTAAACCTTGTAAAACAACAGTAAATTACAGATCTGACTGTGCCTTCCATGGAAAGCAAAATGCAGTCAACAGCTTCCTGTGGCGGGCAGAGACCCTACAGCTCTCAGCTCCACTGGTACTGTTGCCCTCATCCTTGGAGCACAGCGCATCAGACATGCGCTGGCATGGGAAAGCAAGCATTTGGGAGGTTTGGTCTCTGATCTTCTCCTCACCTTCAGAGGAAAAAGACGACTCAGCATGACTCTTTCAGGTCAGCCATACAAGTTCTCACTGTGCCCAGAGAATGCTCCATCAAGGAGTACGGCCATGCAGTAGGAGCCAATAGACAATGTAGTGAGAATCAATAGTTGCCTACTATCAATCTACTAGTTGGCAATGCAGGCAAAAAGATCCATATACACAGGCTCCGATTTCTAGGTATAATTGTCTAACTCCATGAAATCCGGTTCAATGGAGAAGCCTATGTTAGCAGCCTCATCTGGCAGCAACTTCTACGCCAGGATAGAATTTCTCTCCTGGGGTCCTCCATGTTTGCTATGAGATACATTTGTGATTGCAGAGGTCACCAGAGAACAGGCTTTCTAAGTCATCAGCAGAAATGATTTTCAGGAATGTGTTGTGTTGTCTCCTACCCATTGTGCCCAGGCACGAACACACAGCAATGAGCAATTCTGCTTGTGCTGCAGGTCCCTGCTTTCGAACCATGGCTGGCAGGGCAGCTATTCAGAGGAGCTTCATAAAGTGGAGTAGAGGACAGAGCTGTTGGGATTTGCTTTGAGCCCCTGAGTCACGCTACGCTTGGCTCAAGTAAATGACTCACTCTAGTGAATGCTGAAGTCATTCATGACTTTTTTTTTCTTAAACAATAAAAGTAACATTTTATGTGTCCAGAAAGGGTAATAAAAATGTAATGGACACTCCATGAGCCTAAATCAAAACCCAGTGAAGGCAATGGAAGTTGCTCTGTGGCTTCCACATGCTTTCAATCATGCCTTCTTTACTTTAGTTTTTCAAGAGTCCTTTCCATTTATCAAGGAGGATAGATGTTTCTTTTTTAGCACTAATCTCCACCTCTCTTTGAAGCAGACTCATTTGCCATGGTGCTCTTTAGAACAAGAGGGGGGAAAAAAAGATCAATTCTTTCTTTTTTCTCTTAATGCAAGATCCTGTAGTATCTTGAGTCTGGGCATCAAAATACTGGACTATTACTAAGGAATTGCAGGAAAAAAATCAGATCCAAACCTGTGGGAGGTAAGGATTACCCTAGGCCTGGAGGCAAGGGGGAAAAGCTCTTCTAATCAGGAATGTTTACACAATTTAAGCATAGGATATTTTTACCTTCTTTTGGGATGTCACATGCAAAAAAAAATACACAGAATTAAGAAAGCAGGAACATTAAAGGCTCATGAGCACAGCCAGGTCTGACCGAGTTATCCAAGTAACTGCTATTTACACTCTTTGTTAAGGCTGTTAGTAAGCGCTTGGGGCCAAGGCCTCCTTTACTGTAAATAGGAAAGTTCTGCAGCAGTCGGCGATGCTCCTGACTAACGCATATGTGCCAGATATGCCTCAGCCAAGCTTCTTCCACCCATGTCAATAATTTTTCTGCCCACTTCTACATTTGAATAAAAAAGGAAAATCTCTTTTTGTGAACACCACTGCTTATTTAGCTGTTGATTTTTAAAAGGAATAAGGTACATAAGCATCTGAGAAAAAGTACAGATTTGAGGGTCATGCACTTCAGTTTTGAGCAAAACTGATACATTCATAATTGAGCAGTACTGGATGTTAACAACACATTTCTCCATTCAGTCTCATCTTTCTGCAACCCAGGTACTCTCGACCAGGGCTGGAATTTCACAAAGACTTCTGCAAGGGTGTGAAGGATTCATTAATATTTAACAAATATCAAATGCAGGCCAGGGTGCCTGCAGCCTGCTTCAGAAGAGCTCCTTGGCCAACAGGACAAGGTAAGGGTTCCACTTCCAACATGCGGCTTTGTCAGGACCACAGCCATTTACACAGCTACAGAAGAATTTCTCTTACGCACAAGTTGTTGCACAGGTTACAGCTTCATCCTTCAGCTCCGAAAGAACACAGAGTTGATTAGTTATCCTTAACATATTATTAACTACTCTTTGCACTATATTCCTTATCCATCTAGGTCAAGGCAATCTTAGGTTAACAAGTTTATAATTAAAATGTAACATCTGTATACATAATTAGGATTAACCCAAGCATCTGACCCAGCCTTGAATCCATGACTTTGGCTGGGAGCTGGCAAAAGGATTATTCCCTTTTCTTCAGGAGATGTCCCTCTTTTTTTTTCTCTGAAGCTGGGTTTTAGTGGGGCAGCTTTCCAGTCTGTGTGGTTTCCCTTCCGGACCTTTTTCAAAACAGCCCTTTAGTCCCTTGCTCTGTGGTTTCTTTCACATTCAAGACAAGCGCTGTTCTAAAACCCTCATATTAGAATTTGGGATTAAAAATAGCCACCGCAGACTGGTTAGCGTGAAGCAGCCATTCATAGCGCACAATAGCCACCACCGCAGCCTGCGCCAAGTTCTCAGCCTTCACGGAGCAGCACAGCCCCACTGATGGTCATGGTGCTGTGCCATTGCCTTTCCCAGTCTCAACCGTTTTTTCTCTTCCCATCCAAAGCTCACAGAGTATGTCTGCTCTTCCAGAGGTGTACCACAGCACTCCCAGAAACCTCACTGAGCCTTGTGTCAAATAACCACTAGCTAATTTCTAGGTTAAGCTCCTCAAGCCATCACTGAACTCTGACTTGCAATAGGCATAATATGATACTACAGTGTATTTCACAAGATCCCTGTGAAATTCTGCAACATACCATTACATATAAATAGTTCCAGCAAATTTAGAGAAACATCTATAATTCCTAAAAGCTGATATGCAAAAGAACAAAAGTCTTTCTTCCAGATTGGCCACAAGTATTAGTTTGAGGTTGCAAAGCCTTTAACACATCTTAAACCCATTTTTCCCACAAAACTGATTCAGAGTAATGGTTTTCTTATTTATGCCCCATGTACATCCCACCTCTTTATATCTATGCCTCATCTATATAATTCTTACCCTTTCCCCTCGCTATGGCTTGTCCCTTCCCCTCATTACCTCTCCCACCTTACCCTGCCTCTTCTCCCTCCTTCAAAAATCATTAACTCTTCACTATACCTCAGTCCCCCAACCTGATGCTCTGTTGCCAGGATTCGCAGAGTTTAAAACAGGCATATCACTCTGGCCAAACACAATAAAATAATTAGAGTTTACACAAAAGCCAAAGCAACAGCAAGAAGTCCAGTTGGGCTGAAAGGTGATACTGGAAAAGCTTCCAGTCCTTCAACTGGTAGGGCTTTACTACTGGCTTTAGTAAGTGCAAGGTCAAATCCCAGGTCCTAAGTATGTTTCTAATGCATTCTTCCTATCAAAACACAGTAATTGTTAATGCTAGGTCAGTTGTGCTATAGCTTCAAGATCTCCAATGGCGATGGCTCCCTGAGTCCCTGCTCCACTGCTGCACTGCTGTCCTGGTGAAGAAGGTTTTGCTTATACCAAACTTGAACTTCCCCAAGGGCAGTTTTGGCATTCTCACTATTATTCCTTCTGTTGTATCAGAGAGCAATTTGGCTTTATCATCACCATAACTCCCTGTTGAGCAGCTGTGGACTGCTAGTTGGTCACACTGAAACCGCCTTTTCACCAGAGCAAACATGCTCAGCTCTCATGGGCCCCCAGCCTCTCCACAGGGCCTCTGACCAGCTTGGGGACTGTGCTTTAGAGCCTCTCCTGTTCACCTACATCCCTCTTGAACTGGGTAGCACACAGCGGGGCTGTCCCGTGCTGAACAAAGGAGAACATAGATTCCACTTGATCTGCTGGCTGTTTTACCTCCGATGGACCCCAGTGGACAGTTTACCTTTTCTCCTGTAAAAGTGCATTTTTGGCTAATACACTGAGCCTAACATTCTTCACAGCCCCAAGTCCTTTCTCACAGGGTGGCTTTTCAGCCAGTCAGGTCAGCTGGTGCAGGGGACTCTCCTGCTCCATGTGCTGAGCCTCACGCCGCTCTGACGAGAATCATGAGGTTTCTGTCAATCCAATCCGCAAAATCCTTCACATTCCTTTTTAATCAAATCTTCTCCATTTCACATTAATCCCTTCCTCTAATTTAGTGCTATCTCCATACTTTCCAAAAAAGCATTCATTCCTCTTGCAAAGCTGAATATCTGACCAGTGTCGGGATTGGGATGAATCTCCAAGCTACTTGTGTCAGCCCCTGAAATAATTCACTTTTTATTTACCAGATAGAGTGTGAGGTGTTGATTAACATCCTTTAGGCATGGTGGTCCACACCATTTTTAATCCATGTAACAGCCCATTTTTCCAGCTGGAAATAGGTAGATCCTGTTTTCCCTTAGCCTCAGTAAGGGAACAGCCTTAGTCTCTGCAGCTATTCTTCCAAGCAGAGCAAAAGAGGGGTTTTAGTAATATGATGCTATGCATTTTAATCAAAATTACTAGTTCACATAATCCCAATATTGAAGAATTTGAGAGATAAAGCATGGTGTAAATTGAAGCTTTTGTCACTACATTAAGATCTATCCACTGAGATCTCCTTGGAAGATATTACTAAAGCCAGGAAACTTCTTTTATGTTTTACATAGTGGAGGGAGTTGGCAACACAGAGACTAAGAAGAGCCAATCTGGCCCGACAAGCTACACAGCAACAGCTCTGTATGGCTAGAAGCCATCGAGCAAAAACCACCATACATAGTCTCATAGAAGTCAAATCTCTGGGAGGAGACTATAGACAGGAGGCACAGGGACCCCATCAGAGACCCGCCACTCCATTACAGAGCAGAACTGGCTTCCAGCTGGCTTCCAGGGGGATCTGAAAGCCCTTCCTTTCAGTTAAGAAATTTCCTGATTTCATTGTTGAAGTCTTTGCCCCTCATTTTTAACTAATAGCTCTGTTCACTCAACTCACTTTTACAATGGCATAATAAACTTCTGGGGGAAAAGCCATGTATTTCAGCCTCTACTGCACTAAACATGAACATAAAATAACAGCGCATGACTGTTCTTTAGTGGTCTTTAAATTCTCAGGAAGTGAGCTGTCTGTGAGCAGGTGAGGTGGGGGGTTTTGATGACAACTTATGAATCAGATGGTACACAAGGGAAGCAAAAGGAAAGAGAGAAAAATATTCCCCTCATCTCCTCTCAGACAAATTGTCAGAATGTGCTCCCCCTGAAGCCAAGTATTTTAAAATTTAAATGAGTGGGCACAAATCTGGTTCCAGTGTGAACTGACGGCATGTGAGCCGACGGCATGTGAACCCCTGTGAGCTGAAACAGAGCGGACAGTACAAGCAGACCTCTCCCACAGCCACCATCCAGGTGAGAACAAATGAGTCAGCAGGACGAGCCTGTACCTCTTTCTGCTCACACAAGCGAGCATTCAAAAAGCAAATTCCAAAAGATAGTTATTCATAGAAGACTACCAAACCCTTGATTGCCAAAGAAAAAAGATCACATTCAAGGTATTCGTTTTTCTCTGCAGTAACGAGGAACATTGACCCCATGTTATGGCAGTAAAGTGGCCTTGACAGACCATGAATGTTAAAAAGTTTACATTAATATCCACGTATTATAAAAAAATTGTCAAAAACACAGCCCTGAACAACTCATATAAGAATCTGGTTGCTAGCCTTCCGCTTCCCACAGGACTTTTGGACCCTGCAAGGCTCTTTAGGAAGCAGGAACCCTTACCCTTCTTCAGTCAGTGGCTGAGCCTCCCCTGAATTCACATGAACCAGAACTCCCAAGCACAGCAGCTGTGGAGGTGCACTGGACCATCATGCAGTGCCTCAAAACATCTCTGAGCCTAATCCTGTAGCTGTCCAAGCATCCTCCACTTTGTGCGGGGCACTCACAAAATCCACAGGCTTTACCCCATTGTAAAATAATACCTGAACCAGCAAATGTACCACATTAGCTGTGACCTCCAGGTTGCAGCTCATACCAGGCTGTCTTTATTGGTCAGCATTGCAGTGCACACATCTACACATCTATATACAGCAGTAGAATCTCACTGCTATGAAATATTAAAACTAAGAAAACATTCTCTGTATGATTTCTCCTCAGATAACCCATGTACAACTGAAATGTGTTCAGGGCTTTATACCACGCAGGTTTCTTAGGCCACCAGAAGTCACTGAGAGTGTTTTAATTCACCATCCCCACCACCTAGGGTATATTACTACAGCCTGCTTTTCAGTAAGCACTCATTAATTTCATTTTCATTCATACCCATCTCTGAGAACAAAGATGCAGAGAACAGTTCATGAGAAGACATGGATACTAAAATCAGACTCAATTCCTTCAATGTGGCTTCAGAAGTGAAAAATTAAAGCCTTTCTCTGGGAAATATTCATAGCGATTATTGTTATAATAAACTATTAAGTGATGAAGTAGTTACTTCATACCTATGGAGACAGAATCCATCTGTCAGATACACTGCTTAAACAGTGGACTTTTTTCATATATTAATGTGTCTTCATGGGCACTGAGCTTTTAACGTCCCTGAGGTGCAATAATGACATGATTTACGGCAGCACAGAGCTGCTAGCAGGGTAGACATTGTTGACATTTGAGATCAGCTGTGCAAAGAAAAGTTCTGCTAACATAAACTGGAATTAGTCTTAAAAAGAGAGGCCAAAATTGGCAGAATGTGCAATTCTGTCGGTCCTTCCTGCTCTTCCACTGTGTAAAAGGGACCTTAGTGATTTTTACAGAAATTTTCATGAGAGAAATAATTTGATTTGCTCTGTAAATCAGTTCACTTGGTTCATAATCCCTCAGATATCTCTCTGATAAGGGACCTCTCAGAGCCAGCACTGTGCTTTTGTTTGCCCTGCTGTTTGAACTGGCAGCCCAGCTGAGAGTTAGGACTAAAATGGTAACAAGAAGATCTTATTTCCACCCTAATGGAAAAGTATTTCAGTATGTGATAAGAATAAAATAATAGAAATATCACAGGCTTGTTAAACCTTCTGTAGAAAGGCCTACTTTTAAAAACTATTTTCCAATTCCCTTAAACCCTTCTGCAGTCCTGTAGTACAAATACAATTTTCTTTCAATCTTTCCAGGGACTGAAGTCCTGAAGAAAAAATTCACAGCCCCTTACACTCAAACCGTTTCTCCTTTTTCCTCACACCATTGACTTGTGTTTAGACATCACCTCCTGTTTGCTGAAGAAGAGGGCACCATGAGGACAACCAAAAGCAGATAATGGTTTTACTGATGCATTCAGCACGAAATGAAGAGCAGAGACTTTACCCTCTGATACTGGTATGAAAAAATTACTTTTTTCTTTTCCAATTAAAATTGGTCATCATCAGTCGTCTGTCATCCGGTGCCAAGTCTGAAAACATGGTGCAGGAAATAGCCTTTCCCAGCTGATGACAGTGTGCCCCAGCTCTGCCCAAGAGGTGGCTCAGTCACACCTGGTTGTTTCTCTCTCAGGACAAATGTCTGAAGGACTGTGGAAGAAACTATGCAGCACCAAAAGAAGTTTACATACGACATCATCACAGCCAAATTTGATCTCTAAAAGGAGTCTGATTACAATCATTTCTTCTTTTTGTTTTTATCTGTATTGAAGATTGACATGTAATTCACTTAAATTGTACAGAAAACATGACAAGATCCACCAGAAAGAGAAGGAGCATGATATCCCTTTAAGTGACAATTAGAAATATTTTAAGTGACATTCAGAATACTGCATCCAGTTGCTGCTGTGTCTGGGCTATTTGCAACAAGCTTTCAATTATTTTAGTGCATGACCACCCATCAGCTGCTTTCCCAGAGCCATTGGTTATCTCACACAAGAGGCACTTGAGAACATCACCTGTGGTGAGATAAAGGTTATATTGATACTAGACTGCTGCCTAGAAATGCTGTAATCAATGGAATGGATTAAACCTACTCCAGGGAATACAGAAGATGCTCCAGGGTTGCTTGTTCACCCTATTCCTCTAAGTAGTGTTGGCCAAATACTTTATATAATTGCCTTGTGTTTCCCTCTTATGGATGCCTGGTTCTTGCCAGTCCCAAGACAGCTCACTCATTCCAAGTGAAGGGGAACCTACAGCACCACTCATGGTCATAGAATAGTTAGGGTTGGAAAGGACCTTAAGATCAACAAGTTCCAACACCCCTGACATGGGAAGGGACAACTCACACTGAACCATGTCACCCAAGGCTTTGTCCAACTTGGCCTTGAACACCACCAGGGATTGAGCATTCACAACTTCCCTGGGCAACACATTGCAGTGCCTCACCACCCCTACAGTAAAGAACTTCCTCCTTAGATCCAATCTAAACTTCCCCTGTTTAAGTTTTAACTCATTACCCCTTGTCCTATCGCTACAGTCCCTAATGAAGAGTCCATCCCCAGCATCCTTATAGGCTCCCTTCAGATACTGGAAGGCTGCTATGAGGTCTCC
>WYDI02003775.1:0-10548 GCA_009867235.2 Psittacus erithacus
AGTTAATAGACTGTTCTTATCTCAACCTGTGGGAGTTGTATTCTTTCGATTCTCTTCCCCATCCCTCCAGGAGCCGAAGGAGGAGGTGGGGGGGCAGTGAGTGGGCTGTGTGCAGGCCTTAAACCACGACAAACTGCCAAAGCATTTTTCCACTGAGGAGAGTGTCAGGACTGCAGAAAAAGGAAAACGAAATAAGCCTTGAATAGCAGTAAAATTCAAACTGGATTTCTGAGGAGAAAGCTAACAAATCTCTTCTTTGAAAGAGAAGGCATCTGAGTTAATAGACTGACAAGTACAGAAAATGCATATAGGAAAAAGTGGTATCAAGTATTTATTTGTATATCATATTTGTATAAGGCCGTAAGAAAAAAGCTA
The DNA here is from genome assembly GCA_009867235.2 of Psittacus erithacus. NCBI lineage: Eukaryota > Metazoa > Chordata > Aves > Psittaciformes > Psittacidae > Psittacus > Psittacus erithacus. Next base: position 376 of record WYDI02003775.1, read on the forward strand.
CAAGTACAGCTGAAATGAAAGATCACTGCTGTAAAGGACAATAAAAGCAAAAGGATAGTAAAAAATCTTGAGACAAATTGTGTTATAATCAACTTCTCAGAAATCCACAGCAATGGCCAAGCTAATTCCTTGAAATGCCACAAGTTCCCATAAGTATGATGCACAAGTGCAAGCAGATCAGTGTGAAGATTACAGTCTGAAAGGGAGTTTTCTCTATGCTAAGGAAAATCCTTCCCAAAAGATTCCAGTGCCCGGTCAGGAAGACAGATGCCTGGTGAGATGAAGGAAGGAGAAGCTGTTTCCCTGACATGCGGCCCAGATCACAGACACAGCACGTGGAGGAACTTCTCTTCCTGTGACAGCACAGAAGCTTTCCAAAATATTCAGTGTTTAAAATGTTAGATTCAACAGGCCTTTAGATGACTGTGAAGTGGCATGATGCTTGCCCCCTGTTTGTTTTCACACTGAAGTCACGGACTATATGGCTCTGCCAGCAAGAGATACAGACGTGAATGAGGGGCCTGGAGGGAGAATGTAGGATTGGACTTCCTATATGTGGGACAGGGGCTGAGTCAGGAAAAGGGTAGATGAAGTGTGTGGTGGAAGGGGTTTGACCTCCTGCCAGCTCCCAGTGTCAAAAGGGTCGAGGATTGTGGATGACCCAGGAGGCCCATGGGATTGGGCAAAGGCAGATTGGCAAAAACACAACAGTAGAAAGAGATAAAAAGATGACTGGAGCTGGAAAGAAAGACACAGAGAGTCAAAATGCATAAGAGAAAGGCGTAAGCAAAAGCCAGTCAATGCCAAGCTGTCCTGGCATGGAGTTACCCTGAGCTTTCCCTTGTTCTCCCTGCACCTGAGCCAATGCGACACCACCCAGACATGCGAGAGCCATCCCACTGACAGTGGGTACCAGCATGGTACCATGGGCATGCAGCTGGGAAGAGCGAAGGCTTGTCCTCCGGTGGAGAACCCCCCTGGCATCTGTCAGTGAGTGGGGAGGCACCATGCTTCCAACCAAGGGTACCCAAAAGAGAAAGAGCTGGAACTGCCCCTACGTGCCAACCCTGTTTTTCTGAGCAGAAAGGAGCCATCCTTATATTATCAATGGAGGAAATTGATTACAGAAGTATTTATGCCACATGGAGCAGTTTTTAGCTTTGTCATATTTAGAGCCCAATGACAACCTCTGCAAATATAAGGCAAAGGTAAAATAACAGCAGGGATCTAGAAGGTGGTTTGAAACAGCCAATAAGGCATGTTGAGCCAGATATGTTTAAGCAGCAAAGATCACATTGAGTTGTTTACCAAGGAATCCCCAGTAGTTTCTTGTGTCTGAAATTAGCGGAGCAACTAAGAATGTTTGAATCCCACCCTTGGCAGGTTGGCTGGTTACTTCTCCAGGCTTGTGGCCGCTGCTGCAGCAAAGGGTGCACTGTCCTGTGCTCCAATTGGGCTGCCTCTCAGTGCTCAGAGAAGTCCCATCCTCATAAAGTACAGGAAGAAAATACTGCAAAATGGGGGTCACTTTCTGTAGCCTCATTTGACACAAAGGTCCGCAAAGCAAGCTGAGATTTACAGAGGAGGAGCAGCAAGGAGCCTGCCTGTCAGTCTGGACCTTGCCTAAACTTATCACATCACCTGTCTCCAGGTACCTGCATGTAACAGCATGAATTTTACCCAAAGTGAGCTCACATCTATACCATGCAAAGTGAAGATCTGTTGGTTTTATACATCTGCTCTCAGAGAAAAATATTGGACTGCATTTTTGTCTGAAATGCCACCTGACAGTATCAGAAATATCAACTGCTGCCCAAGGACTAAACTGAAATGTCATAAAGTAGCTCACAGCAGCACTCTTTAATATTATTCCAGCACAGGCCAACTGATTGACTTATTGGCTACCTGGAAACATCCTCTAGTGAGATATACTGTGGAGGTGCTAACAAGAAAGAGCTTATCCCTGTTATGTAGGCTTTAGTACAGAAAACATATAATCATGTGAGCAACAAAGCTAATGAAGTCCATTCCCCATTGCCATCTGTTCTATGTAGTTGGATTTTGTGGGGTCAAAAATAGCCTATCCTCTGTAAAGGCACTACTGCAGTCTCTTTTACCTGGCTGCTTAGTTTTATGAAACTGTTTTCTAATGTGCATTGAAAGTGACCTGTAGTTCAAAAGTTAACATAGTGGAATAGACACACAGACATGTACAAATGTACAGAGGCCAGGGAAGCTTTGTTTCTTTTCAGGACTAGGCTGAAAAATAAACTGTAACAATCACTTCCCAGAGAGACAGAAGGAAAATCCATCAATAAAGAGAGAATTACAACTTAAATGAACCCCCAGGTAATACCAATCTCAGTACTTGGTTAGATGTTTGGTTGCTAAAACAGCATGTAACACTGTGATTTTCAGGCGTTTATTTCACTGCTGTTTCCTGCACTTCACTGGTGAAAAACTAAGACATCATGTCAGCAGTCAGTGATGGAGTAAGTGTTTTGAATTAATTTTGTTCAAAGACCATACCTCTTTCATACAGCCAGCTAGTGCAACACAGCCCACTTGAACGCTGTTACTGAGTTACATTAAAAGATCCATAAGCTCACAGCAGCGCCAGAAACCCATACCGGCGTGGTGCTGGGGAGCCAAGGTTGCATCATGTGTCAGACAAAGTTGGCAGCCAAGCTCTTTCAAGAGAAAGAAATAAATGGCATGACAACCTTACCTGTTAAAGATACCCAAGGACTGTCAAAAACAAATTTCTCAAATACTTTCACCTTTCCAGAAAGCACTGACTCTTCCTTTAGATTCATATGATGAGGTTCCTACCTGTGATGAATGGCCCTGAATTTCAGGGGTGACATGCTGCCTGCCCGGTCCTTCCACCTCTTTCCATGAACATCCCGGGGAGCAGGGGAGACCCTGGGAAGTGGATGACAGGCCAGATAGAACCAGCCTCCAGGGGGCCTTTTTTGCTTTATCAGGCCCTCTGTTCTACTTCGCTTTCTCACATTGACTGGCTCCAAACGTCAGAGCCCTAGAATTAGCGGGTGCTCCAGGCAGTGCAGACTCTGCTCCACAGTGCCGGGGGGAGGGGGTGGTCTGGGCACCTCTACCCCCTGATGTGTAGGAGCTCTTTTGCAGGGAGGAGGTCTGGCAGGAGGCAGGTGACCCTGAGGGATGGGACTGGGTCTGAGAGAAATGCTCAAAGCATGTTTCTCTCCAGTATGCACACTTTCGAACAGTGAGAAGTGGCCTCCCTGAACTAGTGTGAGGACAATCACCAAAGTGAGATGGGGTAGCTTCTTTCTGGAGGTAAGAGAGGGATCTACCTTTGCTTCCCTGAATCATCTCATCATCTCATCTCACCTCATCTCATCTCTTCTCACCTCACCTCATCTCATCTCATCTCATCTCTTCTCACCTCATCTCATCTCATCTCACCTCATCATCTATCATCTATTATATATCATATATCATAGATGTCATATGTCATATATCATACATCATATATCATGCATCATATGTGATATAATATACCATATATCATATAATAACATATCATATTATATATCATATCTTGGATCCTGGAAAGAGGTGCTGTGGTGTTATGCCCCATCACCAGCTTTTTTGGGACGTTCCTGAAGACAGCCAGGGTATAACTGGCAGAGATGCCCTGTGCAGGCAGTCAAGATCAGCGCCTTTGCTGCTGTTTAAAAGAAGCGCCTTGCTTGACTACCTGCGTCAGGGCATAAACCAGACCAGTCATGAATTTCTGCTAACACCTCACTTTTCTTTCCCCAACAGAGAGAACATGAAAAAAGACAAAATCCTATTGTTCTGGGTTCTCTCTATTGCTCATCCTCCTTGTGGCAAGGAACTTCTGGTCCAGGCAGAACAATCGTGATGGAAGCAGTGGTGCCTTGCAGGAATTGACACAGCTCCTTTCTTCACTTCTGCAACCCTATGAAACTCCCAGGATACTCTCCAGTCAAACACTCCAGTGCCTTCTTTTTAGAAGACATTTTAGCTCTCACTGCTTTTTCCTCTGAAGCTGAGAGCCAAGATCTTCTCCTTCCCTGGATGGGAGCACCTTTGGATAGTTTTCTGAACACGTCTGACTCTTTCAAGCATGCGTTTCTGCACCATGTCTCACCTGATAACACTCCTCAAGCCAGGAAATGTCCCCAGGCTGATTTCTGAGTCTCCCTATTGTTTTAAAATCTCATGCCATAGAGGGTGTTCAACTCTAACTCATGCTACAAAGCCATGGTCTGACAAGCAGTTCAGGCAGCCTTGCCCTCACCTAGACATGGAGAGACTATGTGATGCTGGTTGCCATACATTACTGCTAGGTGGGCTGTTGGGTGGGTGTTGTTGTGGAAGAGGTGAGCTGGCATGATTAGATTGGCTGGTGGTAGGATTAAGTGTGCGGTAGGTTTCAATGGGAGTTGAACTCTTGCTCAGTCCACAGGAATCTACCTCTGCAATAGGCTGCTTCTTGCTTGGGGTCTAAAGACCACATAAAGCCATGTTTTTTTCCCAGGATGTGAGGGGCAAGACCTGCCTGCGATACCCGTAAATGTTATCAGGAGAAAGCCTCAGGTTCTAATGCTCTCACCCAGGTAAATCCTAAAAGTCAAAAGAGATTAGTGGAGCACATACCTTCAGAGCCCATCCTGGCTCAGAATACTGCTCACAATGGCCCAGCTAAGGAAGAACACTAGATGAATCAATGTAAGATGGAGACAGCAGTGGTGCAGCAGGCTGCTGCTAGACTCTGTGCCTGATGATCAGCCTGCCCTAGCTCAGGCTAGATTAGGAAGGAACAAGGGGGTTAGAAATCTTGCAGAGAAAGCAGAGAACTGGAGACAGTTCACTAAAAGTCTTATAAACATACCTTCCTGTTCCATCTCAGTTTATTGTCCCTTTCATTCTTCCTCTGCACATAAACAGGAGTTTTGGTTGCAGGCAAGTGGAACCCAGGTCAGCAGTGATTAAGTAGCAGACAGCTTAATGCTACATTTCACATGGTCTGTCCTAATAGCTTCATTACATGGGTACTGCGCTTACTGGATTATTGGCACAAGCTAAAGCTCCCATCATCTTGCTGTTTTTTCCTAGTTGTGTTTTGTAAATAAGGCTTGCCCCATGTCTGTCAAGATGGAAATGAACACAGTAACCTACAAGCATCTCTGAATCACTCTAATTTTTAGAAAAAGAGTAATTTGTTTCCATTTAAACCTCTAACACTAAGACTATCCTTGCATCCACTGGAAACATCTTTATCTGCACTGATTCCTATTTTTTCAGTTCTGTTTTTGGTTTTGTTTGAAGGCTTGGTTGTTTTTATTGCTGGGGTTTTCCCAGGACTGTTAGAGTTCTTCTAAAAAAACAACCACTGACAAGCAAACCAAGAACCACTCAAGACGCGTTGCAAATGCTTTCAGCATCAGATACGATGGAATATCCAAAGTGAATATAGTGTTGAAATAAGCTTCAGTCAGAAATGTTCTTAAATACTCTACTGAAGATTTATTGAGCATTTTAGATTGATTTTTAATGTGTTTTTTCCAGCTACTTGAGGTAGAATGCCTCAGATAGCACAGCCTTTAATGCACACACCTGGTTAACTTGACGCTTTGCAAACAGTGGAGTGACAGCGTTCATGAGCTGCACAAGGAGCCATGTCGAGCCATGTCAATCCATCAACATTAGGAACTTGCAACTAAACTTACTATCAGCACTACAGCTGTAGGGTTCCCACCTTGCTAGCTGGTACCTCTGAGGCACAAATATATACCAAGGCACAAATATATACCAGGACACAAATACACATGGACTGTATGGCTTCAGATCTGAGGAGGGAGAGACAAGGCTCAGATGGGAGGTTTCACAGTCCCTAATGCTGGAGGAGGGGAGTAGCCGACTGAGATGGCATCCAAGTGGATGAAGGCTGTTTGAGAGCAAGAAAGCTTTTTTTTCTCTGAGATGCTGGCAGGAAGGATGCTTGAGAGGCAGCAAAAAGGGACTGTCTCCCACTGCTTACTTGTTGCTTTTTTAGAAAAACAGACTTTGCCAACTCTTTCTAATCAAACAGGACCACAACAAATAAAGATCTGAGCAAAAAAGTCTATCAGTTTTATCTTCTTCATAAAAAACAATCCAAAATACCTCCAGTAAAAGCTAGAAGCTCAGGATAAAATTGGGCCACATGATGATTTGCAATTTATCCTTTTGCTTATCTTTCCCTCAGCAATTTATGCTCAAGGTTTTTCATCTTCATCCATCTCAAAGGTTGATCTTTTATTTCTTTCCTATTGCTTTCATTCAGTATTTGGCATAGCAAATTTATTTGGACAGGGTTAATTGAGCTTTGGTGTTTCTTAGTGTGATTTTCAATTGTGTAGTATTGCTATTATATGTTTTCTCTGCATAAGAAAAGCAGATTGGTCTTTCTTTTGCAATGAAAGCCTAAAAATTGACCAAGTGCCAATTTCTTGTTTTCTGTTTCTGAGTTCCAGCTGCAGATGTCAATTTGCTGGCATGAGTGGAAGTCCAGCCTGAGATGAAAAGACACCACAGGCAGCAGAGGCGAAAGGTTTGATGTGGAGTTGTATTACGCATTTTGTACTTGCAAAAGGATCAATCCACCCATGAAGGCCACTCTGAGGAGATTTTCAGCTCTGACAGTGAGGAGCTCCTGGGGAGGGATAGAGGTATTCCACATATTTAAGTGACAATGAGCAGAAGAAGGACCAGGAAGAGCTAGGAAAGAGAATCTACGGAGGAAGAGCAATCTGAAAGAAAAGAGGAATAAAATAAGAGGGGAAGCAGGATAGGATGGAAGATGACACAGGGAGTCAGCCGAGAACAGTAAATATTGGAGCCTAAAATTCACGGACTATGTACCATGATGGGGATTGGACAAGACATATGCAAAGCACTGTGTGACAAGGAAAGAAAGGGAGTCACTGTGTTTGTGTTTACTTCTGCCATTGTGGTTCTAGAAAGTTTATTTTGATTCTCAGTAATGAAAAAGGTCTCCAGTGATGTTCATAATTAGTTAGCAGGGCAATTAAAACAATAGTCAAATTTCAAGATTGCTGTCTGTTGATGAGAAATAAGATATGAACGCAGATTGTGACTTTCAGGAGCTACTGTTAGTTGCAATCCCCAGCATGACAAATAGTAAAGTATATCATTGTCTCAGCCCCTCTCCTGAAAACAAGTGACTGAGGTTCCATAAAGGGGGATTCAGACTCAGCTGGTTTTGTCACGCAGCCCGCTCATTGGCTTTCATCTTATTAAATGGCATGTTCCATGCTACAATTTGTATTTCTTAATGTCCTTACGACTCTGTACATTTAGGCAGTGAGTAAAATTAAAAAGACCTCATTGCAAATTGCCATTCTAGACATTATGGACTCATCTGGCATAAGCCAGCTTAGTCCAAACTTACTTCTCTGCTCTTTGACTGCACATAGCTGGGGAGAACATTTTAACACTCCTGATCTTTCCTTTTTTCAGGCTAAGTGGATGTAAGATAGATATTCACATGCAGGCATAATTTTCAAAAGGTTCATTTAGAAGCATGAAATCTCTCTTGTCTAGCAGAAGTGGCTTTAGTTAAGCCTGAGAGCAGGGGAAGAGCTTCTGCAATATGTGTCTGGCTTACAAGATGGTGTTGTAATGTTACAGTACTGCCTTCTTTCCCATAAGAGAGCTAAAAATAATACTAAAAAGTCTAAAAGCACGAAAATTGAGCAAGACTGACAACGACTAAGAAAGATGCTTAACTACCTCCTGTTGCTCTGCCTCAAAGTAAAACCTTTCATCTCTAGCTTGCTTTCTCATGTGTTCTTCTCTATTTTGCATGTTTATATCCATTTCCTTATCTGCCTGAAAGCAAGTTGTTAAGAAGTTCTCAATTTTGACCTTTACAAGTCCTCCTCACTCAATATGAAGCATGTTGCAGAAATAATTGTCATGGCTTGCTATTTTCATCACAGCATCTGTGCTTTGCACCCCTTCTGCGGTACATCAACATAACTTAATTGGTCTTCACTGACAAGGTCTTTTATGACCATGCTTGCTCTGCATAGTATTTCTTGCACAGTTGATTTTTAATCCAATCCTTTCCCCACAGATTATTTCCATCTTGATTACTGACTTAAGGTTTGTTTTCCATTTCCATGCCAGTGATTTTTCTATAGTGCCTCCACTTCAAAATCTTCTTTCTCAATGCCTTCAAAATTATTACCTTGTCTTCTTTCATGTTTCCCTTTAGGATGTCTCACTTTTTTTCTAGTTTATCAAAGCTTTTACCACGTAAATCACTACTGTTCTGTAGTCACTGTTTCATTCATTTGTTCCCTGGCTACAGTGTCTGCATGAGATTCTTGCACCCCACCTATTTTGCAATATCCATCTGCTGCCTTGCAGTTGTCCCTTTTCTAATCAGCTCTCAGATCAAGCTTTGGTATTCTCTGGAGAATAGGTTCTATGTCTTCCTTAAAATCTTAACAGTGATGACGTGAAAAGTGCAAACTTTGCAATCAGCTGGGAAGAATGTATATATTAACTGTAAGGCTCTAAAACCAATTTCCTAAAGCCACTCTTGACCATATGTAAAGTAATGACTGGTAATAATTTATATGTATAAAAGATGCATGAAACAATACATATTTGCATGAAAAATGTTTAATATCTTTTTACTTGGTACTTCCCAACAAGATAAAAATTACTTCACCAGCATAAAAACTATCTGACATCTGCAGTTGCTAAGAACAGCAACAGTATTTCTCTACCTACAAAAGGCTAATTCTAATTTTCCTCTTGATAAATTTTTCTGGTTTAGTATGCTCTGAGTGTTACTTCTAAATGAAAAGACCATATTAATCATAGCTACAAGCCTTAGAAAATGGTAATTAATGTCTTAATGTGTAAGTGAACAGTATTTGTCACTCTTTGGATGGTAAAGTCTTGAGCTTAGGTAGTGTGAAACAAAATCATTTCCACTTTTGAGACAGAAGGGTAAGCTTAGGTTAACTGAGCTGTGGAACTTGCAGTGTTCTGTCTGCTGGTTCATTATCAGCGTAATGTTGAATTTGGTTCAGTTTTGCAGAAGAAGAAATCTCTACATGGTCTACAAGAACCTTTTTCTTATCTGACCTGTCCATTTGCTCCTTGAATTTCTGTGCCAAGTTTAGGGGTTTTAAGCTTTCACAGCTGAAATTTAAATATGAATGAATATTCCTTTTCTCCTCTTCTTTTGTCTTCATCAGGAAGATATCTCAATACTAACCCAAATGACCTTTTCTACTATAAAAGCTGAAATGCCAGTATTGTGCACTTTATGAATATATAGCAAGACTGGGTGGGCAGGAGTTTCAAAAGCCATTGAAAGGGGACAGTGTGGAGCTTGGGAAGATCAGCAGAAAAAGAAATACCAACTCAGTACAACATCTGGTGCCTGAAAACTCAAGATAGCTAAACACTGTGCTATGAAAGGTGTCTGTTGAGAGGACATTGAAGGCATGATGTACAAAGTGCAGAAAGCAATCAAAAATGTAATTTGAAGGAAAGCAAGCCTGGATGATATCATTAGTTTTTAGAAAATAATAAAATAATAGAGAAACTTGTGTAGATGGAAATCAAATCTCATGGAACAAGAGAAGGAATTCTTGAATTCTTGTCCCCACATCACCTGGCCAGAGAGCTATGTGTAGCTTCCCTTGCACCATTGATTGGGAAAGCACCAGATAGCCAGGATGGTAGCACAGAGAGGGGCGGGGGCAGGGGGAGAGGGGAAAAAGAAAGAGATTGTCTTAAAGAAAGGGGCTGCTTTTATTCACCTTGCAGAGAAAATGGAGTGTGAAGGGGGGACATGAAAGAGAAACAAATCCCCAAATCCACATATAAGCTATAGTATTAGGGTGATTAAAGAGAATGCTTTAAGTACTGTATTGAATTTTCAAAGTCTAGTGTTAGCAGACTCCTCAGGAAGTCTGATTAGGAAGAAAGTATGTATTTTTCAATTGAAATCATAGATGTAAACAGAACTGTGTTTCTGAGAAACTGTGTAAGGTATTTGTTATAAACGGATGACTGAGACCAATTTAAAAACAAAAACTATTTTAATTAGGCTGAGAAGCAATAAGCAAAAGC
>WYDI02003775.1:21928-36246 GCA_009867235.2 Psittacus erithacus
CCCTGCCACTGCTTGCAAACTATTGTCAACACTATTGCTAAGTCCTGCCACTGCTCACAAACTTTAACTACCCACAAGAGACCATTTTAGCCACACGTCTGCTTCTGAGCTTCAGACTTCCCAGCAACAGAGCAAATCTCACTGTACCAAAACTAGCTATGCATGGATACAAAGTGAATGCCAGTTTGGATTTAGAGCTCCCTCTGAACTTCACTGGACTTGAATATCTACTGAAAGAGTTCCTATTTTTATTCTTTCCTGCAACATTAGCTTTGTCTTCCAGTCCCAGTGAAAATCATCTTTGAATGAATTGACTCTGAGTGGCCAATTCATTATTGCACTATAGGGAAAAATCATCACAGGAACTCTCTGCCAAGCATCCTGAAGGTCAGCTGATACAGAATAGTCAGCACTAGTGGAGCAATGACTCCTTGATATCTGTCAGATTGAGGGTAAGATTATTTTTATAAGTGCTGGCAGCATCTGTAACCTCTTCAGAGCACAATACCACAAACGTGTTGACAAAGTTGTACAAATCAACACAGCACATACTCTTTTTCTTGTTCCTTTTTTTAATATATATATACACATTTATTGGCAATATATTTTAAGATTTATATTACGAGCATCAAAGCATTTGTACATGTCCATCTAATTCATTGTGCTGTCTCTACTGCAGACTAAAAGTTTTAGGAAACCGGGGAAACAGGAGACATATAGTGTGTTTTTTCTTTTCATATATCCTCCTAGAAACCTGTGACTTAGGGGTGTCCTGAGCTCATGGCTATGTGTGTCTTTAATCGGAACAGGTGAATTTTCATACCTTGTATAATATTTTTTTAACACATCTAGAGTTCTTGCTTCCACATATCTGGTAACCACTCATTTCACTGAAGTGAAAAATACACTGCTTTGCATTATACTGCCACTTGATAATCTAACTGAACACCTCTTAGAATTTGGGTTATGAGAAACACTAAATGAATGTTCTTTAATCACTTCCGTGTCCTAACATTTATTTTATGATCTGTTTTATACCCTTTCAGATATTTCTTTTTTGCCCCAGCCTGTTTAATTTCTTCACAGGGAGACTGACTTGGGCTGTTGATCATATTCATTTCCCTTCTCTGCAGCTTCCTTTTTTTCTACTATATACAGAGAGTTAAGACCAAAATTGTATTCAATATTCAAAATTCAGACAACCCATGAATTTATACAGAACATAATAAGATTTTCTGGTTTGTTCTCGACTCCTTAAATAATGATTCCTAACATGTCATTCGGGGTTTTTTGACCACTGCCAAGATTGAACTATTTTTCACAAAGCATGGAAAGGAACAATCTCTGTTCTGAATAATAATCACTAATTTTGAGCTCATAACTGTGTAAATATAGTTAAAGTTGGTTTTCCTTATGTGTCCTACTTTGCCTCTTATCAATACTGAATTTTGTTTGCTATTTTACCACCCAGTTTCTCAATAATGAAAACTCCTCTAAGAGTCTCTTTGTTAGACTTCCTTTATTCCTGTCCAATTTCTGATCTGCAGCAAACATCATCACCTTATTATTCATTCTTATTTCCATATAATTTATAAATACATGTCTCCTTTGTAATCCGTTGGTAACCTTTCCAGTTTAAAGGCTGACTTTCTATTCTAACCTTTTGTTCCTGTCCTTTAGCAAGCTTTTAAACCTGAAAAGAAACTTTCCTCTTACAAAAATGTTTAGAATCATTGGTGAGGAAACTTGTTAAAACCTTTTTGGAAATCAGAGTATGAGATCTCCTTACAGACTCCTTACACAATTCTAATAAGGACAACGAGTTTTCCATTTGGGAGTTTGGAAAAAGCTGACTCTTCTCAATTTCATCATATTTATCCAGTAGTCTACTGATTTCTTCCTGTTTTCTTGGTAGAAAAGACAGCTGCTTTCTTTGATTTTTTTTTTTTTTTTTTAAAGTTTGTAATCACATTTGTACCCTTCTCTTCTCATTGTAGCAAGACTGGTTCAAGAGAGATACACACATCACAAATAATATTTTGGCATTTTCAGATCTGGCTTCTATGACAGCACTGGGGAGAATTCTCTCTCATTCTGTTTGCTTATTACTATTCCTTCTATAATTTTTTTCTAAGACTTCTTCAACCACTCTGCTTTGAGATAGCTCTTCTTATCCAACAGAGAAATTTCTTTTTCACTTCTTCTGCAAGAAATTTAAAAGCTTACAACTGTTCTTTTGATGTCAGTAGTGCTAATACATTATACATTGCATTGTCTGCAAATTAATATTTGAATCTGTTTAATCACAGAGTATTTCCCTATGAAGATAAAGAAATTTACCAAAGCAATAGAAGAGCAATACTTGCCTCAGTTTTGCCAAATTTGTACTTCAGCCCAGAAGCTTCAATAACTCAAGAGGAAAACCAGCTTCCCAGATTTAACTAGGTTGTAGCAGTTCGAGATATATTTACTTGGCAGTCTAAAGTGAGTGAAGCTACTGCTCATATTTTTCAGTAAAGGTTTTGAAACTGGGGTCCATATTGCTTTTGAGCATCAGATTGATGTGAAAACAGAAGTCATGTGGGAGAATGATATGGGTTATTGACTGAGCTGCAGGGAATATGAAGGCAGAAAGGAGTGCATTAGTGTTTACACACAGCTGAGCTAAACAAGGATGCCAAATGCTCCCGCTAAGAAGTACTTGAGCCATGACCTCTAACTAGCAATTTTCATTATAGCTAACATACCCTTTTTCAGTTTAACACAGATCACTGCTAAGGGCAAGCCTTGTTTTCTTTCCTGCTCATTTTACAAGTTGTTTAAATACCTGAAAACAGTTGTAATGCTGGCAAAGAGCATTGAGGGAAAAAATATGTGACAAAAAGGTGTGTGAAACAGCTGCTGTCAGTACTTTGAGGTTGAAAAGCAGAGTTACCTCTATGTGGGATTTTCTTCTTCCTGTATGAGCCCTATAAAGTATCACAAGGTTTCTCAGTTTGTTGTTAAAGGTACAACACAAGTGCTCAAGAGCAGGCCTAAGTACCAGTCTTTCTTGAAAGGATGTCAGGGACATGGTCTCAGGCAGAAACTCAGAAGCATAGAAGCACATTTTGGGAGATGATGAATTTACTTGCTCTATCTCCTTTCATGTTTTGTTATTGCTGAGAAGAACAGATATGCTTATTTTGCCCAAACTTAGATAGGGAAGAAAGCTCGAACGCTGTAACAATAACTTCACAGTTCACACTATGTGTAAGCAAGAGGAATAGCACCAGAGGAATGTGTTTGAGGTTGTTTTTGCTTCTGCACAACTGGTTTGGAAGAAGATAACTGTATTTCTAAGAAAATACGGCATAAATCACAGGTCCTGGGGAGCGGGAGAAGTGGGAGTGGAAGTATGTCTGACTTTGAAAGCAACCTGCCACCCCAAACAGAAAGTGGGGAGAGAAGGAGGAAAGAGATTACACCTGCTAGAGAAACTTAGTATGGTTCTTTAAACACATGAAGACCATGACCTTGGCAGATTATATCTTCTTCCCCAGAGTCTTTAGAGGATCACCTGGAAAGTGTTCACCAGGAATCTCACTGACAAAGCTGGACTCAGTGGGAATGGAAGGAGGGAGGAAGAGAAAGAGGAGGATGCTTCCTGATTTTTCATGAGTGAGGGATCCCTGTTGCATATTAGATAGGCAGAGAATGACCTGAATCACTTCAGGGAATGTCTGCAATTTTTTTTAACCCAGCAGCTGTAAAATCTAGCTTCATCTCTCCATGCATTTACTCACAAGGAGCTGCTTTGTTAGCAGCATTAGACAATTGTCATATTAAGGGAAACTGTGGGAGGCAGCATGGAAAGAGTTAACAAATGAATCCAGGCTTTATCACCCTGGTTAGGCCTGAGCCCTGGTAACACCGGAGAAAACACCAAGGTCCAAGCCTTGGGAACATCAAAGAAAACACCAGGTGCTAATGGTCTAATTGGCCTGAGCCTTGGGAACTGTGAAGAACATAATGAATGGAAAAGATCTGTTAGCAAGACGATGTGGGCTGTTTGTAAGATAAAGCAGGATGTGCTGCAATCCTCAGATAACTTTGCTAACTTGGGATGATAAGGGAGTGAAACAGTGGAAAGTTACTGCTTAGCACTTAGAAAACTATAAAAGGCATGTGCAACACTAAATAAACGGCATCAACTTGATCACATTGGTCGTGTATGTTGTGTTCGTGAATCCCGCGTCAAGTGGCGCCCAAACAGGGACTCTTTCGCAGATGCTCTCCGGGGCAGAAGAGACGGCACAGAGGGTGCAGAAGCCAGCTGTAGCAGGCACTGCTCCAGTGCCTGGAAAACGCTAGCGCAATCGTTAGAATCTTGCTCTGATCAGATGAGGGGCAGTGGGGGAGATGGGGTCCATGCTAAGTAAAGAAGAAGCGGCAGTGGTTAAGCTCCTCCAACATATACTCTCCAAGAGAGGTCTATCCTATGATGAGGGAAGCCTGAAGAAGTTGCTGTCATGGGATCGGCAGCAAGGATTAATCCGCTCAGTGAGTGCGGCTTTCAAGCTGGTGACTTGGGACAAGATTGGTGCGGCACTGCGGGAGGACATTAGCTCAGGCTCCAAGGAAAGCGTGAAATTATCCACAGTGTGGAAGTTGATACTAGAAACTTTGAGAGAAATGAAAGCGGAATGGCAGACCACTGCCTTCACTTTTGCTGCCTTGTCAGCGGAGGCAGAAAGTTCTAAAGAATCCGTCACATCGATGATGTTTGCAGGGCCCATATTTCCAAAGGCAGCCCCTGAAAAAGGGAGCGGGGCCTTTCTGCTTGCAGCACCAGTGCTGACTCCTTCATCAAAAAGGGAGGACCAGGAGCTGGCATCCGCGGCAGACCCATCACCACCCACGCCCCTGATGAATTCACCGCCACCTGAGTCCCTGGTACCAAGCCCTAGAAACCGATCGCCAGAACTAATCTATCCACCTCTACCCCCGTCTTCGCCACTGTCACCCCGATCGCTACATGAAGAGCACCGTCATGGCTTAGGAGACCCACAACTAAGAGAACTAATGAAAATATTGACACAGCTTGAAATGTGAATGCAGAAACTGGATCAGCCTGTTCCTATAGCGCAGCTACCTCCTCCTTTCCCTACTAAACCTTTTTTCAAGGTGGTGCGGGGGGGGGGCGGTCAAGGGGAAACATTAGCGATCGGGTGGCTGCCGCCGGGGGGAGCATTGGGAGGCGCGGGTGGTAATGACAATCCAGCACATCGATGGCGGGGAGTTATTTGGGATGCAATAATTAAGGGGCAGTTTAATCATCTTGGGCCAGTGGCATTCCCTGTGGTAGCCACTCCACAGGGCAATGCATGGGAGGCCTTAGACTGGAAAATGATAAAGGAAGCAAAATTAGCAGTTACCCAGTATGGCCTGCAGTTGCCGTATACTAATTCTGTGATTTAGCATATCTTTACAGTAAACTTACCCCGTATGGCATACACTGAGACTTCTATGGCAGTTACCTAAAGGTATATTTTTAATTTGTGAAGATCGGGCTTTTTCAGGGATGCCCATACGACTGGTGGGAGGACCTTGCGTGTTAGGTCGTTAGTCATGGCTCACTCCCAATGTGAGCATGATTCTCAATCACACATATCTACATTACAGTCATCAAAAACGGGCAACACTTGATCCAAACTGTAATAGTAGAGTAGATATTTGGAATCAACGAGAAACATTGCAGCAGAGTAAAGCTGGGCAGCTGAACGTATCCAGGATAAAAGGAAAGGATGGGGAACAATTTAAGCAAGGAAGAGGTAGACATCCTTAAACTGTTTCAGCATTTTTTCTCTAAGAGAAAGATAAAATATGATAAGGATACGTGGAACAGGGGTCCAGGACATTTTCCAGTCTGGTGTCTGGGAAAAGATTGGCGAGTGTCTATTGGAGGACATATCCTCAGGAAAATGGGACACTGTGCCTTTTCCTACCCTTTGGAAATTGTTGAGGGGAGACCCGGCTGGAAGATGGCTCAACTGGACTGAGATCAGGCAGACGAAGATCTTTGGAGGCTGTAAGAGAATATACTCGAGTGACAAACACCCATAGAGGTGGGCTCCAGGAGATGGGTCAGTCAGTAACAAAAGAAGAAAATGTTATAGTTAAGCTTCTCCTGTAAATCCCTTCTAAGAAGGGGGTGAATTATAACGAAGGGACGTTAAAGTCCTTGCTGATCTGGTGCCAAGACAGAGGTTTTCTTGATAAATGTTATCAAGCTTTTAATTGGGATATGATACAAGAAGTTCATAGAACTGTGATGACCAAAGGCTTAACATCGCCATACACCCAGACTTTATTGGAAAATATTCTGATGCGTCAGCTTTTAACACCCTATGATTGTACACAGCTGGCTACAATGATTCTAACTCCAAAGCAAAGACTTTTATGGTTACAATTTGCTACCCCTATACCCGAACATTCTCAGAGACTCAGCACAGTTGACGCTGAAGGCGTTTACCACCCTCCCGAACTTGGTAAAAAGGCCTATATCATTTACAACTGTGAGATCGGGGCCAGTGGAACCTTCTATGCAATTACTTGGTGGGTTGAGAGATGCTATCACTACACAGGTAGATCACCCAGAAGCTCAGCACTCGTTGTGTCTGTGAATCCCACGTCAGGAAACATGTAAAACAAAACCTGATTCTGATTTTGGCAGGTGTCTGTTCCCAGTGTGACTCAGGAAAATACCAAGGACAAGTGGAAAAAACCATAAATCTTCACAATTATTTCAACATCCTTTCTTTAAATATTATTTTAGTGACATTTGTCTGAACGCTGCCCTTAATTTTGATGCTAGTGTCTCCCAGTGGAGATGTCTTTATGTATGTGAGTTATGTCCAAGACCACTAAATCAGACTGCTAATGTTTGACAGCTGTGTTTTACATATGCCAGAAGGAGAGAAGGCAGCTCAGTGAACTTGTCCTGGGGAAACCCAGCTTCATTTTCTGCCTCTGTTTTCTCCTTTGATTACCAGGCCTGCTATTAACATATTCTCTGCCAGTAGAGAATGAGAGAAGAAAAATGGGAAAATTACCTCCATATCATCAGCTGATCTGAAGATACTCAACCACAAGTGTCAAAATCAGGTTGAATCTTTGCCACTGGACAGCATATATTTTGTAATTCATTATAACTAAACATGTATGTAACTACGTATGTATATATATAACTATATATACTACATATATAATATATTTGTACATATATACATATATAATATAATATTTTTTTATATACTACATCTTACATACATTTTATATATGTGTGCATATATATACACACGCATGTAATAGTTATACTATTATACAAGCCAACACTGGATCTCGGGGTTCATGGCAGAAAGCAAGAAAGGTTATGTATGCTGGCCTGGTGATAAGAACAGTTTTTTATCTCATCCCCAGAGCAGTGACTAGTCTGATGCTCTCACTAGATTTGGTCATCATTTAATCTTGAGCTTTTCCTCACCCAACAGTAACCAACAGCTCTTGCTTCCTAGGCAGCAGGTAAGTAGTGGCATTGGGAGGTCTCTTTACCTGTGTAGAGCACAAGAGGTTATACTACAGGTCTTGCCCAGGCATCACCTGCATCTCCGGAGCCTCTGTTGCACAGGAAGACTGAGCATCCAAGAGGTGGGGGAAAGAAAAGCAACAGAGAAGGGGGCTTAATGTGACCTTCTCCTAACCTCCTCTTCACACACACACACACAGAGATAACTACTGCAAACATGAGCCTTAAGATATGAAGGGGACACATAATGTTTCTTGATTTTGGAAAGCATGTTTTAGTATGTAAGGACCTGGATAACAGAATGCTTGTGCAATAAAAAGGTGAGTGAAAATTTAAATAAAGTAGAAAGGTTTCTGTCACAGACATCAAAAACTCCATGAAGTTTGTGCATTGGCGACATCAGAGACTTGACTGCACTTTGACAAAAGATGAGATAGGGCAATGAAAGGGCTGTGCATGCATTTGAATGTCTTACAGGTCTCTGGGGAGCCATTGGGAAAAGGATAGGAGCCAAATCTGACACACCTGTAAGGTACCGGGTAATGGGTCAAATGAAACCCTCTGCAGTTCTGTACTTCTCTTGGTTTATAACTTACAAAGAAGTAAGTAGGGACACATCACTATGTTTCTAAAATATGCGTGCTCATGAGAAGGATGTTCCAGCCCAGCTTATGGACTGATTTGCTGATACAAAGGAATTAACATGCCAAACAAAACCATTGTCTTTTGGACTCATATTTATTATATTATGAAGATCGAGATCTAACAGGTCATCTCTAGCGAATTTCACTCTTCTAACGTTGTCAGCTGTTTTATGTTTATGAATTTTTGGTCTGGGAAAGCACACAAAAAACAGAAAGTAATTTTGCGAAGTCCTGTAGAAGTATAGATTTGTTGAGTGGACATTAAAGGATATCAGAAAATAAAGTTTATGACATATTTGTGGAATCTGGTATTTATTATTTAGCAGATTTATGAGGCAAAAATTTTTTCCGCAAAGCTCAGATCACAGCTGTAGTTATAGTAATATCATTAATGACTTTTATTTTTGCTTTGAGTTGTAGTGTAGAGTGTCCTTCTATCAGAAAAGCGATCAAGTATATTTAGAGATGTGACATTTGGACATGCTGGTGGGATGGGAGAGAGAATCAGAAAAGTAACAGTGAGAAAACTTACTGTTTGAGATAAAAACAGTTTAACAAGTAAAACAAAAGCTACACACACAAGCAAAGCAAAACAAGGAATTAATTCACCAGTTCCCATGGTCAGGCAAGTCTTCATCCACCCCCAGGAAACAAGAACTCCATCATGCATCATAGTGGCTTGGAAAGACAAACACTATCACTCCAAACATCCTCCCTTTCCTTCTTCGTCCACAGATTTTATTGAGAAGCATGATGCCATATGGTATAGAATATCCCTTTGGTCAACTGGGGTCAGATGTCCCAGCTGTGTGCCCTCTCAGCAACTTGTACACCCCCCTGCCTATTTGCTGGTGGGGTGGTGTGAGGAGCAGAAAAGGTCTTGGCTCTTGTAAGAGATGCTCAGCAATACCTAGAACATCCTTGAGTTATCAACATGGTTTCCAGCACGAACCCAGGACACAACCTCACGCTGTCTGCTATGAAGAAAATTAACTTAACCCCAGCCAAAACCAGCCCATCAGGGGAGCTCTGTGTGGCTCCAAACTGCAAATTAGAGCCCTTGAGCTGAGACTGAAGAAGTGGGAAGGAGGAAGCAGCTTGTGACAGCAGGACCCTGCAGCCCTGGGACTTGAGCTCACCCTGTTGCAGTGTTTGCAGGTTTGTACCTGATGCAGATCTATACCCTTGCTGATGGCTGGCTCAACCTGAGGCATAATGATGAGCTAAAGCATATGTGAAATGTAGATGAATGAGCTGATGCTAAACAGTACGAAATGTCAGTTCTCAGCAAGGGTAATAACACTGCTGGATCATAAATCATCTGTTGGGACACAGCCAGACAGCAGCAAATTGCAAGCCTAATAACAGAAAATGCACATGATATATGGTAGGTGTGATTAAATTTCAGGGCAAATATCTGCCAAATATGACTACAAGATTGTAACACAGAGGACAGGGTAAAGAGTGAGTCCTGAAGGAGAGTGTGACTGGTGAAACCGAGGTTGATTTTGATCAATGAGCCAGCACTAATCTTTACTTTGCTAAAGAAAAGAGCCAGCTGAGGCTGTTAATGGTGGCTCTGGAGAGGCACAGCTTCAGCAAGGCAAAACCACTTACCTTCCCATGGCATCGGCTGCAATTCAAACTGGCAGAAATACAGGCAGAGGTTCCAGTTATAAACTGAGCAGCAACCACAGCAGGTGGGAACTTCATGAATAGAATATTTTCCACACAGTTTTCATTCTGTGACTGGACTCACCCCCTGGGAAGCCCAGCATCATCCTAGTCTGCATCGATTGTTGTATAAATAAATATTTGGCTGAAATTCCCCTTTCTCTGTGAGGATAGGTCAACTCTGGGTTGGCACGAGCCTTATGCCTGCTCACCTGCAGGAGAGCATTTTCCCTGGCATGGTCCCATGTCCTGTGGCCAGCCAGCTGCACTTCTCCTGACTAGGCACTCCATATATCCAGCATTTCTGCCTCAAAATCTACTGAGCATCTCTTCCAGGAGCCTCTCACACATACTGTCCCCTATCTCTGCAGCTTATGGACAGCCCTGGTGAAAACAGTTGGCCATCCAAGGGAACCCCTTTGGAGATGAGGTAGTGTGGGCTGGGGCACTGGAAGGGAAGAGAAAGGACTTTTCTCCACCTAAAGCAGAAAGATCAAAACCCCCTGGAGGCAGCAGCAGAGGAGGGAGCATGACAGGCTTATGTTCAAAGCAGTGGAAACCATGGGAAATAGCATTTTGCAACAGCATAACACCACAGAAGGATAAGCACAGTTCCAAGTGCTACTGCCAAATACCCTAGATAGAGTTCTGTGCTCAGATATGTCCCCATGAGGAGCACACGGTGTATCAATTTACAAGCTAATCTCCAAAACAAAGCCTGGACAGACCTAAGAATTATGTTTCCCGTTATGGAAAAACAGCCTGTACCTGCTGTGGGTCTGGTGGCAGGTCTGAAGCTGGGCAGGTCTGTAGTGGCTACAAGAGCAGTCTTTGTCACACACTGAATTTTGGTACATGAGCATCAATTCTGGAAGTGAGAGTTATACTGACCCCGAAGAAAAATTTACCCTCACAAGAAAAAGTAGAAAGTGATTATTAACTTAGACAAAGCAGCTATTTTTCAGCCTTACTTATTTGAAAACAGCATCGGTGGTACAACAACATTTTTCTTGATAATCAGAAAAGAAATTCATCAGATTAATAGCTAACATGCTTGTGTCTCAGAAAATAACAAACTAGATTGTTTTTATTTAGACATAATGGGAGATTAAAAATAATAATCTTAAATTGCAATATCATGCAGAGAGTTGCTTCAGTGGAGTGCTGATGCAATGTTACCTTTGCTATTACATAAACCCCAAGAATAATCTCTTCTAGGGGATAACATGGCTAGTTGAACTGATTCCCATCTGACAATTACACATACCGACCACTGAGCAGAAATACTATGCAATATAGATTCCATTCCACTTAGGATTTTTGCCCCTGAGTCTGACATACCCAACTTGAATAAATCTGACGCAGCCTATTTTTAAGAAATATTTTCAGAATTATGCAGAAGCACGAAGTGCAGCCACGATTTCCCAGGTAGTTTTTAAGACATGTAGCAGTTGCATCAGTTTCAAATTTGGAAGTCGCATGTGCAAATAGAGATTAGACAAACATGATCACTTTAGGGCTGTAACCTCCAGAAACCAACTGCAGTCCTCCTGTCTTACCTTGACTTCAGCATCAAGGAGATGGTTGAAGCAAGATGGGAAGGGAAGAGAAGGGAAGGGAAGGGAAGGGAAGGGAAGGGAAGGCAAGGCAAGGCAAGGCAAGGCAAGGCAAGGCAAGGCAAGGCAAGGCAAGGAGCAAAAACTGTACACAAATAGCAGTTCAAACTGCGAAGGATTACTTGCTTTATTTTTGCTGACCATTTCTGTAACCTAGATACCAACTATTTTATTTCTGATGTGTGCTTTCCCTCTTTGTTGAAAATGCTTGTCAACACCCATGGCGCATAAAAGGAACCTCAGGACACAAACTAGCAGGGATTTTCCCAATAAGTGTCTTTTGAAACATTCATATAGCTTATTATAATGACATAACTTGCACTTCAGGGTAGCTTCTCTCCCAGTATTAACACCTTTTTTCCATACAGGTAATGGTATACAGGTAGCAATCACTTGTTTCTGATTTGTTTGAAACTGCCATTTAAGGTGTCACAGATTTTTGATTCAATGGTTTAAGAATGCGTAAATTCTCTGAAATTACTAACAAGGAGAAGAGTGAATTTACCAGAAAAATCACAGCACAACTAAGTATATTTAAAATAAAACCTGGAAATAAAAAGTAACAACATAAAGCAAGAAATTGGTATTTGGGGAAATAAATTCCTTATTTAATGGAGACAGTATTTATCTGGTTTTGGCTGCTACGCAGTCCATTTGTTATGGTGGCTAAACTATAAACCATGCTATGTCAGTGTTATAAAAATAAATAGGACAATTAAGACTGTGGCATGTGCAAAACCATTTTAAGGATATATATTTACCTTGAGTATGCACAGAAATACACTGGAAAAACCAGAGACTTAACCTTAAAGTGACTTTAGGACTTCTACCTGCAGGCACATGGGGGCTACATGGGCTTTAGCAAAACTCAGAAGCACACAAGCATCAAACTGCTGAAAACATTTTGACTCATAAAACATGAGAGACACAGATCATGAGGTTTTTCCATATTTCTGTTATTCTTCCATATTGTGACAAGAAGCAAACCTTAATCTGTGTTAAAAAACCCATGGCTTGTTTCCTTCCACCTTTCTGTGGCCGCATAAAGTGGTCATTCTATTCTGAGTGCCAGACAACTTGTTTAGAAAATATGTAATAATTTAGAAAAAGTAAGCAAAGAAAGTATATTTAAGTTGTTAATCTTAAATCAGGGAAATTGTTTTCTTTTTTTTGTTGTATTGGGCTTTCCACCATGTCATCATCCATGAAAATTAAGGACAAGCTAAATACTGCAAGTATTTGAAACGGCATTCTATCGAAGTATAAGAAATCAAAGAAAAAGCCAAACAGGACATAAGCAAGAAGCAATAAATATTTCAATCTCTTCCCTTTTTATATGCTTTGTTTTGAAGGATTTCTGAGAGGGATTAGATTTTGAGATAAAATTGACTCTCAAAATGGACTGAAGTTCTTTGCCAAACTAGCACTGAGATGTTCTTCAGCCTTTCATAGGTCCAACAGCTTATGTTAGATCAAAATGTATATGGGCAAAATTAATTTTAAAGGTGCAAGTTCTCGGTGTGTCTGCTTGGTTTTGAAGTAATCTGAAAATGTGTATAGACAAAATTTATTATATTGAAAATTATAATAGAATAGTTATGACAAGTCATTCAAGGAGGTGTGGGGCCACAGGGCACTGAATCTAGTTATTTTCCGTCATGCACCTCCTCTCGCTCCCGTACCACACACTCCAAACACCTTGTCTTCTGCAGAAACGCTGGTCCCCTCACCCTCACCCCTGCAGGGACAACCCCGGTTTCATGACAGGCTGAGGCTGCTTTTGTTCTCCCCTTTGAAGAATGCCTCTTTCACTTTCTTGCAGAGTTGAAATTAGGGAACTGAATGAGCACTGTCAACGTGCCAGAGATGAAGAAAGTATGTTTTCGCTTGGTTTGAAGGAAACTTTCAGCTCTGCTTTTTCCACGGAGAGGAGTTTCCTGGGGCCTCCTTTTGACATGGCTGAAGCTGCTGCATTCTTATTCAATTGGCATATTTCCAGGCTGATGTTAATCATCCTCCAGCTCCTGGTTATACAATTTGCAGTACGTAAAGCTAGAAATTGCCCAAGAGCTCTCAGGAAATTATCTGATATATTTAGAGCTATAACTTTCTTTTATTCAACTATTTTCTGAAAAGTGATTTTAAGCTTCAGTGTTTGAATAGAAACTCAGCATCAGATTAGCTCTTGAACAGAATCTATGGCGTTTAATAGCCCATTCTCTCTCACAGTCAATAGAATTTCTTTTTTAAAACCTCAGGGAAGCAATTCTTATGGCTGAATTCAGTGAGGTATTTGTTAATGTATTACCAAGTAACAATTATATTGACTGGAGAATTCAGCTGACTTTGTATGTTACCTTTCATGCTATCCCATTAAAAGTATATCAGGAGGGAATTAAATAAAACATTGTTTAAAGAGTCCTAATAGAAATCTATAAAAAGAAATATATTTCAAGAATTTAAAAAAAACCACCAAAGTTTATCTTGTTGACATGAAATAGGAGTTAGATAAAGGGAATGTTTCCTTTAGGACATTTTCCAATCTTTAGGATTTGAATTGCTTAGGGGAAATATATACTGAAAAGCTATTTAAAGTAAAGGTTATACTTCTTTAAGCAGAAGAAAGTCAGGAGAGGTGATGAAGAATATAGTTGTCATGGGTTCAGCAGTAGCAGTCATTTTTTCTCCTTCTTAGTGGCTGGTGCAGCGCTGAGATAATGGAAGGGGTGAGATTGTCGTTGAACTCTCGGAGTTTATGAGTCATTTCATCCACTGTTGGTGGAAATATGTCATTCCAGGTTACTGTTGTCAATGAAT
>WYDI02003776.1:0-57090 GCA_009867235.2 Psittacus erithacus
TTCTTGAAAATGGGGGTTATATTTCCCTTTTTCCAGTCATTGGGAACTTCACCTGACTGCCATGATTTTTCAAATATCATGGACAGTGGCTTAGCAACTTCATTCACCAGCTCCTTCAGGACCCCCGGATGGATTTCATCAGGTCCCATTGACTTGTGCGTGTTCAGGTTCTTAAGATGGTCTTGAACCAGATCTTCTCCTACAGTGGGCCCAAGGTCTTCATTCTCACAGCCCCTGCATCTGCCTTCCAAGGCATCTGACTTGGCTGCCATCAAGTCAGATAAATGCTGGAGAGCACATCTGATGGCTCAGAGTCTTTTAATACGTGAGGGTTGTTTGGGTTTTTTTCACTACTCAGTAAAATAGCAGACACTTTCGTGCAGCTTAGCTTCATAGGGAGTGGCTTTTATTAGGGTTATAGATCAAATCAAAATGTATGGTGAGTTACAGTAGCTGGGATTAAAATTCTAGACTTATGTATTAAAGTTGTCTTCTGCCAAAACCATGTTTCACTCTGCTAGTAAAGGACCTTAGGGCCAGCTGGGAGAAGTGTGAGGAGAGTAGAACTCTGCAAGTCAAAGTAGTTTTCCCAGCAGTCTCAGGTGCAGGACTGGATGAAAAGGAGCAACAAACATGCTAGTGAAGTGTGCCAGTATGCTGTCTTATGTGCTGTTTTAGCTTGATCTAACTGACATAGGATTTCAGTACGTGAAGTTTGTTTGATGTTAGTCCTTACTAAAATCAGCATAGGAACAAAAGAAATACAGTTGGAAATACACTACGTGGAGTTACAAATTTGGGACTAGCAATCAGAGGAGTTTTCTGACCTTTGATATTTTGCTTGATGGTCTTAAATCTCTTCCCTGTTAATTAATCTGTCTACATGATACCCTTTCACAGTATAAACTTCTCTTTGGCTGTGGAAATAGCAGAACGTTAGCAACCTGGAGAGTTTTCTTCCCTTCCGGTACAGCATTGCAGAGTAAGACACTGCTCATTTTTCTGTCACTTTTGTGTTCATTCACTGTAAGATAGAAGAAGACAATTCCCCCCTAGGAGCAGACCAGCATAATGGAATCTAGAGCTGGACCATTTTTCACACAAAACCATCTTCTAAAGAATTATTATTCTTTGCAATATACTCATGTGGCTGTATTGCTTACATAATTTCCTTGGACGCCAGGGTCCTGATGATGGCACCACTATGACGCACTGTCAAGAAAGAGTCTCTGTCAGATCTTCAGCTCACTAAGGAAGCGTGGGTTTGCTATGGAGCCAAGTTAATTGTATCCCAGCTCACATGCTTGTGCCAATTTTTGATGCCACTCAGAAGCAGCACATACCTGCAGCTTGATTTCCTCACCTGTTTCACAGCATTATTAGTTTGGCTGTGTCAAGAAGTTGACAGCAGCTGCCACACTGAGTTTCACTGGATGGGCTGGCAGAGGCTTAAAATCCAGATGCTCATTTATTTTCATTACAAGGACTGCATATGTTTATCTTTGGTGAGCTTGATGCAAAGCTAGCTGAATTGTTCAGGAGACTTTCTGTTACCTTCAGTGTGTTTGGATGTAGGCCCATAGGAATGTTCATTCCTTTTCACTCAAAATAGTAAGAAACATCAGGCTTTATTACCTGAGGTAGAAGCTAAAGTGGAAAAGAGTGATGGCTGGCAAGGAAAAGAAGGGGAGGGGAATGTTTTCTTATCACCAGAGGACATATTTCACAATATTGGTGGATATATAAAGCCTGCCTCATTGCATGGAAAGAGAGCAAGGATCCTTTCTGGAGGTAGCTATTGAGAACTCCATGGATGGCAAATCTGCTGACAAAAGTTTCAGTTATCACTAAAGTGAAAATATACCATATATTGTATAATAGTTTATCCTTTTGCCAAGATCTGGTCAGAAAATGAGAATAACAGAGCAAGAAAAATTCTTCATGAAAATTACAGAAAAAAAAGTGTCCCATGAAATCTGAGACCTTCAATTCGTCTACATGTGGTCTTCAAGGGTCAGAGAATATCAATGAAAATAGAGAACATTGTTTTGGTTTTCTGCGGCTCTGCCTTTTAACTTATCCTTTCAAATTGCTTTGGGCTGTTTCCAGACAGCCTAAATTCCACCTAAATGTTTGTTCTGGTAGTGGGTTAGTGCCTCTGGAGAGCAATTCAGAAAGCCTGAGGGTAGTGCAGAGT
Organism: Psittacus erithacus; assembly: GCA_009867235.2. Lineage (NCBI taxonomy): Eukaryota > Metazoa > Chordata > Aves > Psittaciformes > Psittacidae > Psittacus > Psittacus erithacus. The sequence goes on from WYDI02003776.1 coordinate 2,198, forward strand.
GAGAATGTCTTGAGTCAGAGAGCAGGAAACACAAGACAAAGATGACACTTGGTGCCACTTAAAGCCAGCTGAATATGCCCATTTTCTTCTGTTTGCGGTTTTTGTTTGTTTGGTTTTGGTTTTGTTTTTATAATGGTGACATCAGTTGGTATGTTTAAACATTATTTCTGTCCTTTCTTTTTTAGGAGATGGGGTGCATGAAAGGAGGAGAAGAGAATCCTTTAGGTTCTAAGAAACATAAGGTACAAATTCAACCTCTATCCAGTGGATAGTGTAGGCTCCTTCCGTAAGGACAATCTTGTGCCCATTGTCCATGAACCTTGTGGGTTCACACTGTATCTCACAAGGAAGAAGGATTTCTTGTAAGTGACAACAATAAAAGCAGTTCAGAGATAATCATGTATTTGATCTGCATGTTTTATGTGATAATCAATGTCTATACGGTAATTAGAATCTTAAATGAAACTAGTACAGTCATACAAAGTTCTGGTTCCCAGTCAGGAGTGGTATATCTGAGTAACCCTTTTTGGGCTTACTCTCTACATCCTCCTTTGTACAGCACCAGGGTTTGTTGGTGTGCTGGCATACTGCTTGACTTTCCAGAAGGGTGATTCTGTTGACCAGTGCAGGTGGAGCATTCCACCTGTCTCCCACCAGCTCTCTCCAGGAGGAAAAAGTTGGAAAGAATGGATGTAAACCACATTGTTCTTAAGGCCACTGCAAATCCTCCATCAAAAATGTCTCATTTTAGACTACAAGAAAGTTCTGGCAGATTTACTGTTTTCCTGGAGACCTAAGGGCCTTAACATTTTTGGAAGGCCCTTTGCGAGTCATCAGAAAACAGCCACTTTCAATTCTCTGGGAAACTAGAAGCAAGGCACCCAGTGATGTTAAGCTAAGTTCCCTGGGGACTGGAGCCTTCCAGGACACTGCTGGAAATAGGGAAAGAAACACAGAGAAGAGAAAAGTGATTTGTTCAGTGGGGACAAAACCTTCCCTTTTTCTAACCCCTGCTCACCTTTCCTCTTGGGGGTATAATGTCAGAATGATACTAGCATGTTAAAATTGTGATCACAGGGTGCTAACATCCAGAGCGAGGTACTAAATAAAACCCACAAACAACCCCCGTTCTCAGAGGAAGCTGTCACAGCACACCTGCCCATAGCCAAAGGGGTGGCCACAGTTCCAAAGGGAAAAACATTTGTTTTCTGCCAAGGCTGTTCAGAGTATTTTATCTTGCACACAGAAAAGACACAGCTATCTTCTACTTGTTAAAGGCACTGATATCTTTCAAAGTAAGCACCCTTATTGCCCCCAGGAAAATGTATCATGGGGACTGGAGGCTCTCTTCCACCCCATTTCTTTTTTCTTTGATTCCAGCCTCTGCACTCTCTCTACACTCAGAAGTCCTGGAAGATGTTAGAAACTGAGGCTCATTTCTTTCTATCTTTGCTACTTGCATGACATTTTAATGTCTTTAATGTATTTATCTTCCTAATACCACACTAAAATAGGGAAGTACTGTTGTCTGGAATTTAAAGATAAGTAACTGAGGCGTGGAAGGTGAGTCCTAGATCCTGGGCTGCATCAAAAGGAGCGTGACCAGCAGGTCAAGGAAGATGATTTTCCCCCTCTACTCTGCTCTTATGAGACCCCACCTGGAGTCTTACCTGGAGTGTGCAGTTCTGGGACCCCCAGCTCAAGAGGGATGTGGACCTGTTGGAGCAAGTCCAGAGGAAGGCCACAGAAATGAGAGGGCTGGAGTACCTCTCCTATGAAAACAGGCTGGGACCATTGGGGCTGTTGAGCCTGGAGAAGAGAAGAGAAGGCTCTAGGGGGACCTTATGGCAGCCTTTCAGTACCTAAAGGAGACCTACAAGAAAGATGGAGACAGACTTTTCAGCAGCGCCTGTTGCTATGGAACAAGGGGTGATGATCTTAAACTAAAAAAGGTAGCTTTAGACTAAATATAAGGAAGAAATTTTTTACAATGGGGACAGTGAAACACTGGAACAGGTGGGAAATCCCACCCCTGGGAACACTGAAGGTCAGGTTGGATGAGGCTTTGAGCAACCTGCTCTGGTTGAAGATGTCCCTGCTCCTCAGGGGGTGTTGGATTAGATGACCTTTAAAGGTCCCTTCCAACCCAAACCGTTCTATGATTTGATGATTCTATGATCAGCAATGGCATTTAATGCATCTGGGTTTGGAGCTAGTCCCACGTGACCTTTACAATGGCACACAGCAAGCATGTACAACAAATGGGAACTTAGACATTGGTTTAATTCCTGGAAGATGTTGGCTATGTTAGTGCTTTCTCTCCATCCCTAACTCCATCCTGCTCTGTGTTCTTGGGTTTTACTATTACCTCTAACTTTTGTTTATCACAGTACTTGTAAAGGATCAGTCAAGAATGAACTCCATTACTACCACAAAGTAGTAAGACGCAGCACTGACTGTGATTGCCACACTTTGCACTTTGCCAAAGGTAACAACTCACCATATAGCATTCTGGTCTTATGGAAACTAGTGCCCAAATGCACAAGTAAATTAACCTGGGGTGGGGATGGGGTGAGGAACCTTTTGAGCATGTAGGAGGTCGCTTCTCCCATTTTCTTTTTTTTTTTTTTTCTGGAGGAGGGATCTGGAGTTTCCATGTTTTTTGGGCCGTCAGTTTTTACTTTTTCAAACCTATAGCTAGAATAACTGGCAGAAGTTTGTATCCTGCTCAAAAAGCAGGTTTTTCCTGGGTTTATGATTATACACACAGAGTGACCTTTAGACAGAAAGAATATTACAACATATAACTTTATGGAAGTGAAACAAAAGAAAAAGCTTTGCCGCTTCACAGATGTTGCTGTTGCTTTTATGCTCCCTGGTCTTGTAAAGAGTCTTTGTGAGTTGTTTTCTTGCCTAGTGCTCCTACAGTACCTCCTTTGAGTTTCTTGTCTGTCAGTTAAAGCATTCTAGATAAGGTTTATTCCACACACCTGACTTTTCAAGCATCTGTTTGTTGCTGTATGTGGAAACCTGCGAATGAAAGTGCCAACTACAACACATTTCAGATGCAGCCTGAATTAATTTTTTCTGGTTTCTATATGAACACGGGGTCATTTCTATCTTGCACGTCCTCTGCATTTTATGGGAAGGTACAATGGTACTTTCAGTGTATTTTTTTCCAATGAATATTTATCTACACAATAGCCCTTGGCAGGCTTAGACATCCAAAAGTTGGACTGCACCTACACAGATCCTTGCCTTAAAAATAACCAGCTCTCTTTTGAACCCTGTCTGGGGTTAAACTATGACAATGAGGTAAGAAAATATATACATTCACTGGTCACGCTATGGTTTGTAGGCAGAGAAATGCAGTTACTTGCTGGCTGTTCAGACACATTTCAGAGCGCAACCATAAATTCTCCTTCAGTCTCCACAGTCCTGTGTATCATAAGTTTTCTTTTGGAGTGTCCAGCTGTAGTGATTTGAGGTGAGGACACCAGTCATTTCAAGGGCCTAATGACTGTTCGGAGCGATGGGAGGGTCTGAGTGAGAGCTGAATCCCTGCTCAGATTCCAGAGTGATGGACACATGCTGAGAGTTCTGTGAAGCAACATCCCCATCAGCCCAGCCTCACCACAGTTCTGATTTTTCTCCCTTTCATTATCATTTAAATAAAAAATTGAAGCAGGGGGAGACAGAGGACTCTTCACTTCTGAAATGGGTCTGTAAATGATATCTGTATTTGAAAAAGCTATTTTTGGAAGAAAGCATGTTCTGTATGATAGTTAACTTCAGTAAGTGTCCATTAGTCACACCATCCCCCCTAACACTTCTGTAGGGTGTTGTAAATCAATAGAGCATAAAATGAGGTGGTTGTCCAGTGAGAAAGCTCATTTCCCTTTGATCTTTACCAGTATTTCAACTGTAGACCTCTGTGGAGCTCTTCTGGTTTAGAGATAAGATTATGCAAGTGAACACTATCTGAAAGAGAGGGAAAAAAAGAACATTGTCTTAGTTATTAAAACATGGAACTAGCTTTGTTTCATCCTGTGCTCTCTGCTGACTCACTTTGACCTTGAACAAGTCCCCTTTATGTTTTCCTGACTGCAAGTATGGGGTAATAATAGTATTTTCTGCTTCCTGGAAAAAGATGTGAACAAGGCTCAACGTATCTAACGCACTTGTATAGAAGATGCAGTGGGGATGCAAAGTTCTTTTTCCATGTAGGGCAACCAGGAAGACTTGTAACCAGGGCATCCGTAATGTTGCAAGGTTCCATTTGGGACGCTGCCTTTTTTTACCCCCCTATCACTGCATTTTTCTTTCTTGAAAGATTCAAGTAAAACAACTCAGCAATTCGAAGTTTGGAGCTAGGAAAGGAAAACCATACATTTTGTCCTCTAACAAATATTTTGGTGATTTTGCTTAGAGACGTTCTGGTGTCACTGTCTGATGTAGGGCAGTGTCCAGTCTTCTGCTGTAAAATCCCTCTTAGCGTACATTATGTTCAGTCACAAATCCCTGAGAAAAACATTTGGCACGTGCTCAGTGGCATTTAACGAAAAACCCTGGAAATGTCACTCTTGCCATGCTTGAGCCTCTGATGAGGTGATTGATTTGGTGGTGGAAACTGAAGTTCTGAGCAAGCATAGCAATGTTTCAGGTATGAAAGACCTGTATTCTGATACGAGGATTTTGGAAGCTCCAAGGGTATGTGCTCTGTATTTTTATACAGGAGGAGATGCTGCTCTTCTGGACCTGTCAGTGTAACTTTGATTCCTGAGAAGATTCTGGAACAAGCTGTTAAAGAATTATTTGTAAGTGCCTAAATGATTGTAAACTGATAAAAGAAATATCCAACAAGGTTTTCTGAGAATGAGTCTTGTCCAGCCTGTTAAATTTCTGCCTTTGGCTGGTTAAGTGGCCTTGTGAGTTAAAAAAGGGGGATACAACTAATGTGATATAATCTCAACCCCAATGACATTTCTGTGACTTCTCCATGACATTCCCATAAGGAAATTAGTGAAGTACAGTGCTAATATGATTGTGAGAATACAGGTGTTCAATAGTTGAAAACTTGCTCTCAGAGAGCACCCATCAGATCTTTGCTGTCAAATTTCAACTGAAGTTTAATCGTGCTCTATTCTGTTCAGCATTCTGTTGACAGTCTGAAGCACCCCAAGAAAGACTATGGTCATAATATTAGTGAATGGGAATGACACAGAACAAAGTTGCAAGTACTGTGGACACAAGCATCAGAATTCAATACATGCTTGAAAGATTAGAATCTGAAATCAGAACAGTGGAAATTCAGCAAAGTCTCCTCCTTAGGAAGAAGAAATTCAGCAAACAAGCACAAAATTGGGAGTTATTGTCTAGGCAGGATCACAGCAGAAGAGGGACATTTTTCTGACTGGACCATCCAGTATGATTTAAGATAGCACTTTTGTCTCCTAACAACTAAATATGAGAACAGCGAAGCACTGGAACAGATTGTCTATGATGACAATGAAGTCCCCCCTGCTGGAAAATCTTAAAGAAAAGCAAGAGAAACATCTTTCGAAGGTTTCTAGGTATCACTGTTGTTGTTTAACCCCACGTGGCAACTAGGCACCACACAGCCACTCCCTCCCTCCCCCCCGCCACTGGGATGGAAAAGAGAATTGGAAAAATGTGAAACTCTCGGGTTGAGATAGGAACAGTTTAATAATTGAAATAAATTCAGTACCCACTAACCAATGCCCAGCAAGCCCCAGAGCAGTGATTGGTGGCTCCCGGACAACTCCCCCCAGTTTCTGTACTGCATATGATGTCCTGTGGTATGGAATATCCCTTTGGATAGTTGGGATCAGCTGTCCTGAAGCAGTCAGACTAAACATTCCAACTTCTTATGCACCTGCTCACTGGCAGAGCATGAGAAACTGAAAAGTCCTTGACTTAGGGTAAGCACTACTTAGCAACGACTAAAACATTGATGTGTTAACAACATTATTCTCATACTAAATCCAAAACACAGCACTGCACCAGCTACTAAGGAAACAAATTAACTTTATCAGAGCCAAAACCAGGACGATCATTCCCAAGATAGTCTCTCTTAATTCCCTTTCAATTCTGGTGTTCTATGATCTATGCTACAGAGCTCAAACTAGGTATATGTCAATAATCAGATACTGCTGAGGAAAAGATGAGCTTTGTTCTGACAATCAAACTATCTTTACATAGGCAGCAGTAGCAATTATTCCACTTTCTGAAGTAGTGGTGAAGTCCTAGCTGTAGTCCTTTGTCTCAGCTGAGAACAGTAAGTAGACATGGTTAATGAAAAAGCATGTGTAGAAAATGTGACTCATAAAAAGGAAGGTGAAAGCACTGGATTGAAAAGAGAAGGCTGAGAAATGGGAAAGCAGTTTGGAAGGGATTACTGCAGATGGGGCAACAACTGGGAATTATTTTGCATGTCCATTCAGGGAAGGGCAAAAAAGAATCAGTTTCACCTTCACCTAAAAGATTTAGGAGGGATATTAGTTAAGTAAGTCTTTCTATCTGAAAGTGTTGCAAAGCATTAGGACATTTTACCCAGGGATATTGATTTCCTAAAGTGAAAAAGATAAAAGTGTCAGGGATGGTGTCCAGATACTTCTAAGCCTGCTTCAGTTCAGAATGTTTGATGAGATGATCTCTTGAGACTCCTCCCAGCCTGCCAGATCTGTGAATTTATCTTTGGCACGCATTTGTTTTGGCATTTAGATGAAGTATGGGAAAACAGAGCCTAATGCATATATCTGGAAAAATCACTGACTTTGATAATGAACACAAGCCCTTTCTGAAGAAAACAACTATGTTGCAATGTGCCACTGCCAGGATGATTTATAAACATCATTACATGTGGTTTTTTTGCAACTTATACCCTTCCAGACTCACAAAACTTACAAGGGCCAGGCCACCATGTAACTTACAGTTTTTGTGTCATGCTCCTGTTTATGCTTTGATAAGTGTCTTGATTTTTAGAGAACATCTCTTGGGAAGCTCTGCATTGATAAAAATATGCTGTGCCTTCAGAAACAGAATATGAATCATGCTAGAGTTGCTTTTGGTCTGCCAATATGGTAAAAAAAAAAAGTCTCTTGGAAGCTCATTCTATTGACATAGTTAAATACATTTCTGGAAATTCTCATCCTGCAGATTTATTTCCAATTTGCTAAAATCAACTGGTAAGGAATAGGACTGCTGCCAGAACATGCCTTACCATCAAAAGTCTTCTCATCCTCCATCAGCATCTGCTTAGTTGAGGCTGTAGAAAAACTGCTGCTTTCTCTCTGTTCAGTGGTGAAAAGAAACTGCCTTTTCATTTGATAAGCTGGAAAAAGTTGAAATATTTGACTGTTAGGTGGAAGATCATCCAGTGAATGTGAACCAAATAATGTCACTGTTTCACATGCTTCTGCATAGAAAACCAAGTGCAGCAGGTACATGCTGTGCTCTTTCAAAAGACAAAGAAATTTCTTCCTTTTCTAGTTAGCTGTATTACTGTTTAGTTTCTGAGATGCAAACCTGTTAGTGACTTTTCATTTTACCATAATACCTACAAAGATAATTTTTCTGGAGAAAACTGATTTCACATTGGATTAATGGACCTGTTGGCAGGCAGAAATAGGGAGTCTCACCTTCCCTTTCCTTAGCACAAAATCTGTGGAGAAAACAGCCCTTACTGCTGTGCAGTTGCATTGATGTTAAAAGAGACATAATGGCTCTGGGATACATATCATGGGTGCTGTTAACTGTGCAGTTAAATTATAAAAAGGTGAAAAGTGTATTAACAAACATGTTAGGCAGAATATCCACCTTTTGTAAGATAAAGAAGGATCTTAGAGCTAGGAATTGTTTCATTAATTTGCCTTACAACCACACATTTCAACGTAGGCATCCAGCATCTGCTGTTTCTCTACACATACTGGATTAGTTTTTCACCTCTGAAGACACCGCAATGATATGCTGTGCCTGCGCTGACCTAAGAGCAACCTTCTGAGAGAGGACAAATGGTTTTGCTTCCAGTCCTGCCAGGTCATTTTCTGCCTTGTGCTTTCCATCTTCAGAGGAGGACTGCTGAGCCAACCCACTCCTGCCAAACAGGGGTGAGCAGGCCAGAAACAAGATGTGGTGGGAGAACTACTAGGACAGTGTGAAGGCAGCAGCAGTGGTGAGTCACAGAGGAATGCCTTGGGGGGTAGGGACATGGGTATGTACATGGTAACCCTTTTCATGCCTCCTCATGTCACTGGGCAAGACTGTCCTGAGCCCTTCTGACCCAGTAAGGTGAAATGGCTGCATCAGCTACCAAAACAGCTCCAACACAGCAAGCCCTGAGCCAGGTCCTGCTTGTTCCTGGTCGCTCTGTGCACACACCATGGATTTTCCACCTCAGCAGAAGAGATGAAGCTGATGAGAGAAGGAGCGCAGGGCTCTGGCTGTGTGAAAGAAAAACATCGAAGAACTTCTACCCTTTGAGAACAAAAATGTAAGCTTTCAGCCCCATCCTGGGTTTGCCCTGCATGAAGAGCCATGGAATCGGGAGCATTTGGAGTGTTACTTGATGCTTGATTTTATCTGACAGCCTGGGATCACAATACAAGATTTGCCTATCAGTCAGACTTAAATGTATGGGGGATAAGGCTTTGATTCAAGAAAACATTTCAACAAGAAGTCATGTTTTTAGCAGAAAAACACTTCCAGGGCTATGCTGAATGTGTCATAAATCCCTTTCTTTGATATTGTAAAATTTCTGTCCAGAAAGGCAGACTTCTAAATGTCTTTAATTGCACTAGCTTATGTAGTTCAAACAATGGAATAAGAAAAAATGCAATTAGAAGGGAAATTAAAAGCATACGGCACTTATCAGAATTATTTTAAATATATTTAAATGTGGAAAGCTGTGTCATAATCCTTAATCAGCCACTATGAATTTGAAATTCCCATCAAATGCTTGTGGCTGTTTTGTCTTAGTGAAGACTGCAAAACTCTGCCCTCCTAATGGTATGGTCTGGTCCACAATCACAGCACCTTTACTCTAGACACTTCTAACAAATTGCTTTACCAGAGGTTGGCTTTTTCCCTCTTCACTTTTTCCTTAAGCTTCTTCTGTAGTTTGGGAACTTTGAGTCTTCCTACCTTTATACTCAAATCTGATTGGACACAACTATATATAAGTGAAGGATGAGGTCATCTTTCCCTTTGATAGAGGAACTGCCTGGTGTGTAAAGCCAGAAAAAAAGAAATATATGTCTTTGAGTACGATTATGTGTTGGAACAGAATAACATGTGACACAGCAAATTCTCTTCTGGAAGATTTTAAATCAAGACTAGTTCCTTTCATGGAAATAGGCTTTAACCGAAAAGTACATCATTCAAGGAAACCGGATGAAGTTTCATTGCTTCTGTTGTGGAGAGGGATAGATAAGATGATACTAATGGCCTTTTCCAGCTTAGAATTGCTGAGTGCTTTATTGAATGAGAAAGAGAGTGAATTTTAAGTACTCAATTATTTTAAATGGAAACTCCCTTGCATAATGTGGCACTGTATTTTCTCCTGCAGTACCTGATGAAATTGTTCCTTCCCAAAGATAAATAAGGAAGCATGTCAGTTTTCCACAGGCTCTTTAAAATGAGTAATGCACCACTCAAAGGGGTCCTTTTTTCTGTTTATTTCTGGCACAGAAATTATAAGGACCTCTTAAGGTGTTTTTAGAAAAATCACATTTTTGTAAAGTATGCATTGTTTTCTGACAGCAGGATTTAGGGGCATATAATAATTACTTTGTATATATGCATGCCACTGACATTTTGAAAGTCTACCTGTTGCTATAGGAGAGGAGGTAAGTAGCATAATATTAATCTCGTATCTCAGCAAAGAAGTAAACATTTAAAAGCCTATGGAAGATGTATGACCCAGTCACAGATACAGTTCTAACACAATTCAAAGGATCATTTCATATTGCTAGCTACACCTTTGAAGCAGCCTGAGTAGGTATTTAATGCTAGGCCTGCTGTTGAGGGAGCGAGCAAAGTCTGAGAGGTGTATTGAAGTGTTATGCTGCTCAAAATGCAAAGTGCCTTGAGGACCCTGATAGCTGCTTGTCACTGGGGGATGAACATGCCAGGTCAGAGGATGAACATGCCATATCTTCTCAGTCCTCACCATCAGTGTCCCTGGGGCTATGCTCTGACCAGAATCACAAAAATACATTTCCACTTACCAGCTCTTCCCAGGAGGATTAACTGCTACACAGGGGTCTCAGCTGACTGTAAGCAGTTCCCTGGATAATGTATGAAGTAGAAGAAAAAAAGGAGTGATACCATGTAGACCAGCTACTGCAGTGCTTAAATGTACCAAAGGCAACTATGGCCTCCAGCCCTTTTTCACAAGGTTCAGAGATATCTCCCTCCAGCCTGAGGTCCTCTCTGCAACATCTCATCTGCACTGCAGAAGGCAGGTGGAGAAGGGACTGACTCTTGGGTATGGTTCAAATGCTGTCTGCAGATCTGTTGTCAAGCACTTGCATGCACCAGCAATTACATCGCTTCCCCCATACCAGAAAATATTTATCATAGTGCAACCCCTCATCAGAGTACTCAAGTTTATTAGACCACCTAGTATAATGGGGGCAGGGGCATATGCAAGAAGGAGACTGACTTGTCAGAAAGAAGGTGAATTTGTTTACTGAAATAGTTTAATTGCACAAAGTAGAATTATCGAATGGTTTGGGTTGGAAGGGACCTTTAAAGGTCATCTAGTTCGGCCCACCTTGGGGAGCAGGGACATCTTTAGCCAGAGCAGGTTGCTCAAAGCCCCGTCCAACCTGACCTTCAGTGTTTCCAGGGGTGGGATTTCCCACCTGTTTGTGTTTCACTGCCCCCATTGTAAAGAATTTCTTCCTTATATTTAGTCTAAAGCTACCTTTTTTAGTTTTAAGACCATCACCCCTTGTCCTATAGCAACAGGCGCTGCTGAAAAGTCTGTCTCCATCTTTCCTGTAGGCTGCCTTTGGGTGCTGGAAGGCTGCTATAAGGTCTCTCCAAAGCTTTCTGTTCTCCAGAACCTGGAGAACCCCAAATCTCTCAGCCTGTCTTCATAGGAGAGGTGCTCCAGCCCTCTCATCATTTCTATGGCCCACCTCTAGACCTGCTCCAACAAGTTCACATCCCTTTTGTGTTGGAGGTCCCAGAGGTGGACACAGTACTCCTTTGCAGGTAGCTCCTCTGGCACCCCAGCCTTTAGCTGCTCCTGCAAATTCTCTGGCAAGTTTTCTGCTCTTGATGTATTAAAAAAAAAAAAAGAAAAAAGAAAAAGAAAAATGTATATATTTATCATTAGTCTGGGTAATTTTTGTGATTTGTTATATAAAGTTCTTCTTTTTGGCCACCCTTATTGCATTTTTGTATTTAGTGAGCCAGCGTTTATGGTCCTTTCTCTTTTCTCCCTTTGGACATGCCTTCAGCTTTTTGAACTTTCTAATGCCTTTGTTTGCTCTGTCGCCTAACAAAGCTGCTGCCTTTGGCCTTTCTTCAAGCTTTTCTTCAAGCCTTTCTGAAAAGAAGTTATGTACTCGCACTGTACTAACTATAAGGCATCCCTCAGCAATATCCATCCAGCCTGTAGGAACTTAATTCTCATAGCTGTCCCTTTTAATTCCTTTTGAAATGCTTCCTCATGTTTATACAAGTTCCCTTTTCTGAAGCTGAGCATATCTGTAATGGATGACACATTGTCACTGCTGACCAATGTGCAGCAACACGTGCATCTTCCAGGGTCAAAACTTGCACACAGTGAAACTCCAGCCTGTGCAATAAGCTCCTGCAGCAGAGTTTCCAGGGGAAAAAGAGAACTGAAGTGGTCCTTCTACTAAATGCTCCTAATAAGCAGCATTTTCTATATGACTTGTTAAAAAAGGGAAACTCAGGTTAAAGACCTGAGATGAGGCTTTTATTCTGTTAAAGAGATCTAGCTTGTCTGTATTTGGTAAATGGTATTGAACTCATGTCTCAGAAATTATAAGCAAGATGGCTAAGAAGTCTGTTTGTCCTGGCACATGTGAGGTCACTGTTTGTGCACTGCAAACAAGGAAATGGGAGAGAAACAATTTTAGACTGGAAAAGCTTCCTTAAGGGGACTAACTGGTTAAGCGGCTGATACTTTCCGGAAAATCAGGCACAAACCCTTGTTACAGGTACAAGTGCAATTCAGAGCACTGCAGGAATAATGCAGCTGTAGGAAAGTCAGTTCAACATATTATCAGCCAGAAAAGGCAAAATGAAATAAATGACCTTTGTCATATTTTTACAGTTTCCCTGAAGCACAGATGCAGATTATGGAGTGATGGGAAGGGTGCAGTTCCTATCAGGAGTGACTGCATTTAGCTGTATTACAAATAGATGGCCAAATAATGGCACACCCAAACCCACTACTGTTTCTGCCTCCTTTACCTAATGATAGAAGGAAGTCTTAAGATGCAGTCTTGCCTGCACACCCATATTAAGATAACAGAAGACAATCATGTCTGATCTCAGTCTTCCTAAGATTTCAGATCCTGAAGGATCAGATCAAAAGCACAAAACTAAGCTCTCAATCCTCATCATGTATGTGACAAGTTTGTCTGGAAATGTGCCAGAAGACCTGTATCAAACAAGTTCACTCTGATGCAGTGAAGGGACTTTACCCAAAATTTCTGACTAACCCAGAAGAGCTTTTGTGTAGTGATGACTTTGGGTGTATTTGTATAAATGCAGGAAACAGAAAGAAACATAAGAGTGAAGACCCATGCTGTGTTACCTTGGACAGGTTAGTTTTGAGGGCAGTTAGGTGGTAAAATGACATACAAATATGTATACTGAAAGTACAGTATCACTTGCTTAAGTGTCTGCTTCAGCAGCAAAACAGTCCCATTTACTAGTGTTTTCAAATCTGTGTGAGGGAGCATCAGCATAAGTATTTTTACCTCACCCCTATGGGGTTGCCACTGCAGGAGGAGCTGTCAGGTGTTCTTTCCAAAGGGGTGGATGCACAGGGATTCTTTTGCTCAAGAAGTCTGAAATCTGAATCTCAGTTTCATAGTTCCAGATGGAATGAAAACCCATTTAAGTCAAGCTGGATTTTTCCCTTGATTTATAAGCATTCTTTGAAGTTGAACCAGCTTGGGAAGACTAAGGACATAGGGAAGGGTTGCGTGGAAATGATCAGTTTATGGATGCTTGTTCAGGAAATATCAATAACTCTTGTGACATCTTGATACTGGCTTTGAAAACAAAGAATGAAAATGAATTCATAACTGATAAACAGAAGAACTGTTTAAAAACCCAGTTGAGGTTTTATCCACATGGTCTTAGTCTTCTTCAAAGATTCCAAGAAGCAAAAGCATGAGGTCAAGTAGCAGCTTGACCCCCCTTTGTCTCATGGACAGTGACAAATTGTAGGATGGAAGGAAAATTCCTTCAGGCACGTGCAGGCTTTTCCACAGCTCGTCTGAAACTTTTACTGGTTTTGATGAATGTGGACTGAAGATGGGGTAGAGGATAATAATGTATGCTTCAGTGGCATTCCCATAATACAGCACTAACAAATAGGTAATAAAAGTGTCACAGACATTGATGAAATGCAGACTATCCTGTTTCCTTTGTTGTGTTTTTGTCCCTAAATATAACTCAATATTGTGGCCATGATCTTTGCTAGTGGTGACCTTCAAGCTTAAAAACAACCTGGACTTGGGGCTATATATACACACACACGCACACTCACAGAAAGGCACTCTTCTTTCTGACAGAGAAAAAGTAGCAGAGGTGAAAATCCATTTTTCCCAGAGGCTTTCTTCTTCAGAAATAATAAGAATAAAATATCAAACATTTTGGCTTTCCTGAGACATTTCTGGGAAGAGTCAGAAATACTATTTTCCTAGCTTCTCCCCAAAGGAACTAGGGAATCGCATCTTTAGCACAGACATCTCTACTCCCAAATGTTTCCCCAAGTATTTGTGTTATGTTTGTTCTCAGTTATTGCTTTTTTCCCAATTTAAACCATAGTATATAGCTTGAATTAAGCAGTCCTTTCTCTTCTTGTATTGCCTAGCTAGTTAACCTGTGTCAGAGATGGAATTATGAGAATTCAGGAACTTTTGGGTGCTCAGAGTGCCCCATCTCTGTCTAGTCCTTTTGATTCTCTTTCCTGTCCCTTGTTTTGTCCTCCCAGCCTTTTTCTGTGGTATACTTTAAATAATTTCAAGATAAAAATCAATTAACAGTGTTATGGAACAAAAAAAAAAGTCTTTAGTGCTTTGACTAAGAATAATACTGAAGAGGTTTTTATTTCAAAGGTTAGAACATAACAAAAACCAAGGCAAAGCAAAAATGTTTTTAGGAGGGAAAAAACAGAGTTTGCCAATGGAATGGCTCTCCTTCCTCCTACAGGACAAAAAAAATGCCTACAATGACTTTTCCAATAATTTTGGGTTTAATATGATTTAGTACCAGGAAAAGAGCTGATGAATAGTATCTAAAAAGGATGATAAAGATTTGTTAACAAGTCTTTTCTCTGAGGCAAACAGTGGTCATCACTCTAGGTCCATTATAAAAAGTACTGGCAAGATATGCTTGGGGAGGGCTGATGGTACTTTAGCTTTTTTCCTTGAGGCTGGAATTTATCCCTGAAGGAAAGGAAAGAGATGTGAAAACCTTCTTCTGTGTTGTGCAGCAAGTGCTTCTCAGCTTTGATCTGGTAGCTCTTCCCTTGGGCAGGACAAGGCAAAGGTTGGAGCCAGTTCTGGCAGTACTCATGGCACAGATTTTGGGATCCTGACAGCATTCCCTAAAATGAGATGCTATTTTGAAGGGTGAAGCACTCTAAACTGCACAAGTGAGCAAGTGAATAGATGGCAGAAAAAGGATACTCTATATTGGAGACTGTAAGGAGGCTTTTCGTCTCTTGGCAGAAATGAAGCCTAATGATGGCAGCATTTTCAGATATTGCTCTGAGATGTCAGTGAAACCGCCCAGACAGCTTCTTGGCATCTCTGCTGGAACCTGAAAGCAACTGGTGAGCACAGCCTTTCTGTACTTTCTTTCAGAAAGCTTAATTAACTCCAGCTGGATTTGTGGGAATCCTGAGGACTTTCTTTAGGGGAGCAACCTCTTGGAGCACAAAATCTCTTTCAAACATCTGGAGTTTCTGACAGCTGTATCATTATCTCACCTTTTTTGTGAAGCCAGGAATAAAAGAGAAATCTTTTGTGTTGTATGTGTTTCTTCCATGCACCACACCTTTAAGTCACTCTTATCCTGAAAACTTCTGTTTCCTTTCCATGCTCTTATCCTGTACATTGCATTTACTGGGCTTCAGCAAGTGCAAATACAGGTCTTACATGAATGGCAAATGAGTGTATTTCTGTGAAAAAGCTTTTGTACTGCTGCTTCTTCTCCCTGAGCCCACAAATGATTGTACTATTTTTGTTAAATCCCTGTGGAGGGATAGAGGCAGCATCCTTCTTTGTGTCTCAGCACTCATAGTCACAGTGGTGTTAGAATTCAGGTTTTTTGTTCAGAGGGCTCTCACTTGCATTCAGACACTCAAAATGTTCCGAACAGCAAACACTGCAGAAGCAGGGAAAGAAAAAGATACACAGGGAGAAAGATATTTTGAAGTAAAACTTGCTATACTGAAGGCAGCAAGCTTGGCTTCAGGAGTGGAGGACTGTACCCTGCAGCCCAGCAGAAACACCTGCTTTAATGTTGTGCTGAAAAGCATCTGTTTTGTCCTTTCATTTTGGTGTATGATCCAGTGAAATGAAGAGTGGATGTTTTCTGTCATTTTTGTGCGTGTGTTCAGCTTCATTCATGGTGCCTACTTCAGCTTTAAAAACATCACCACAAGTGCTACTTACAGGCTTAAGAGTTTTATCGCCTGCAGGGTCAGCCAAATGGGAGTTTTCCGTGTAAGGAAACCATCTCGAGAGGTTGTCTTTCTCAAATCTACTCTTCATCCAAGGCCTAGAGTTAAAAGGGTTATTTGAAGTCCTACTACAAGCACATGCAAGCACGAGGCAGCGTTATCTTCAAACAGCTCCTATCTTGATCATGAGCCACATTTCCAGGCTTCTCCCTGGAGACACAGCAGGGCTTACGGTAAGCACTAGCTGTTACTTCATATCAGCTCTACAGTGTATTTCAGAGGGGATTGTAAGGCCATGGTTCAAAGAGGTTCATAAGTCAAGAGGAAGTTGTGAGTAAATATAAAAAGATGCAGTCAGTCTGCTTGAAGTGCAAAGTTCACTCCAGCTGGGCTTTAAGGTGTTTTCTGTATAGACACAACAGAAACTCAAGTTCAGATGAGTGCTTGGGGAGGTTCCTAACAAGATCTGGAAACCATGGATGAGTGGGACTATTCAGATCCAACAACCTGATTTGACCATATTTCCAACTTGAAAATACTTTTTATGTGAATACAAAACTTTGTGCCCATTGAGATCCAGTGTAATTCTTAATTTTAGAAAGTAGATAAACAGTTTCCTGGACAAAGCAATGTGTGTAGAGCAAGAACTGATAGGAAGCCTCAAAGGAAATAAAATATTATGGTCCTTTTTCCATGAAACCATATGATTTGTATCATAACATCAGCTTCTAAATGACTGTCCATTCTGTATGACTTCATTGTCCAGACACAAAAATATTTCATGAAATAGCATTTCAATGTTTTTTCCCACCTAATTCAACCCATGCAGCGCTAGAAACCTTATAAGGCTGTTTCCTCAGAGCTCATTTCCACTCTGGAGCAGGCATGCAATATTTGTGTGATTCTGCAGAGTGTGTACTTTAGGAATCAGAGTTCCCTGATAGAGGAAGTGAGTAACTTGTTTTGACTTCAGTGCCAGTTACTCATATCCTGTGAGAAGACAAGTGGGAAGGGGGGAAAAAACCACAAGAAGAAGAGGATCCAAGAAAAGAGATAAAGGGGGGGTGGGAGGAAGATTAAATGTCAGTCAGTGAAGCCTCAGTGATATTCCATCCTTTGCTGGCACAACCTAGAGAAAATTGTCCTAATTGCAAGAACACAAGTGGTAGGACAGGAAGAGGATCCCTGATCATTATAATTTCCTCGGGTATCTTGTAAACATTTCATTTTTCAGTAGCACGTAGAATAATATGAAAACATTAAATACAACTTCAAATTTGTGTTCACAGACAAACATCGTGTGTGTGTGTGGTGTCTGTATACATATTCATATGCACAGAGCTATAGGAGGGGATTTTGATATGTGGGGATAAAGCTGAAAAACATGGAGTTAACTAATACTTCATGCACTACTTCAGGTGTCAACCCTGACTTGCCTATTGCTTTATGGATCAAATCTAGGAATAACTGTGTATAATACTTGACAAGAAGAGCCTTTACTGTGTACAGAAATGTGTCACTTGGGAATATAGACAGCACTTGACCAGCTACATTCAGACTTGCCTATTCCTGATTCAGGAACGGAAATGCTGGATGATGAAAATGGCTAACAGCCTTTGGCCAGTGGTGACAACGCCACAGCAGCTTCTTTCAGGAGAGGCAGGACCACCTACCTTTCTACAGTGCTATTACTATGGCTTTCTCTGCCCCTCCAGCAAAGGAGTTTCCAGAAGAGGAATGAAGAGATTCAGTTGATGCTGAGGGAAACCTGACTCAGTGGAAGGCTTGGATGCAGTCTTCCCTCATGTTGGGAATGCTAGGTCTGGCATTTTGATTCAAGTTTGTGTCACTGCAAAGTATTTTACAGCATAGTGTGCATGTGCCTATAAACAAAGCTTGCTACAATAGCACCAGCTGACACTAACATTCTCTAAAGAGGTCTATATTGTATTCAGTTGATTTAGTCCCTTGCTTAGGTCATTAATTTCTCCAGTAAGTCAGGGGCAGACAGGGAGCATGATGAGAAGGCTGATCCATTGCTTCCCAGCAGAGGCAGTTCAGAACATACATAACTTGGAGCGAATGGTATTGCACTAGCACATCAGATTGTGGCCATACGTAAGTGCTGAATCAGGCCATAAAGAAGGCTAAGTCTAATGCACTGTACTTAAAAGGCTTCCTGAAATGTTTTGGAAACCTCTAACATCAACTGAGATTGTGTTCCTTTGAAATAAGTTCAAAATAGGTCAAGGCAGGCTTATTTTTATATTGTGAATAAGCCAGAGGTACTTTAAAAAGTTCAGCAAACTGCTTGCCTGTCATTTAAGAAGACCAGCAATGCCACCTGGAAAATACCATGCCTAAAATCATGGGGGGTGTGGGACATGAGGGGTGCAGGGCTTCACAAGCATATTCAAGGGCAATGTTAACTCACTGTCACTCTATAACCCACTGCACATACAGCATCTATCCTGGCTGTTTTGTGGGAGGGAACTATAAGCTCACAGAAATTTGGACCTTCACAAGCAAAAATAAGTAATTATAAGGGAGGAAAATAAAATGAGGAAGGGTGTGAGGCGGGGGATGAAGATCAAAATTATTTTCTTACTCTTTTCATTCTTTCTCCAAATCCCTTTGGCAAGGAATTCCTTTTCCCAGACTTTGACAATAGATGTTATAAAGCTCATGGCTGACGTGTTTCTGGTCTCCTCTGGAAGCTCCTGATTATAGATTCTCTCTCTTCAGACAGCGGCTCTGGTTTTTTTTCTGGATAAAGCATTGCTTACATAGCAGCACAAAGGGGTCATGAGCAGCAGAGCCAACTGCAAGGCCAGTGGGTTTTGGAAGGACAGATGTGCCAGATCCTTGAGGCCAGAGAGCCTTTGAGGGAGCACAGGGAGGTGACTGGGGTTAGGGCGCCACTGGATATTGGCACACACAGAGAGCACTTGTTAAGACACCCACTGGCAGAAATATATTGAAGCCAGGCAAAAAAAGGATGTAAGGAAAAGCTTGCAGAGTGAATGTAGGAAAGGCAGGAAGGGGAGCATTCATGGTCTCTCTGCCAAGAGATCAAGGTGGTGAATCCAGCTGCCTTAGCTGAAACTCAATTTAAAGGTAGAAGGGATGATAGGTCAAGGAGATAAGGGGCAGAAAGAGTAGATTAACAAGCAATTGTGTGATGTTGGCAGTATTTTACTCTGTCATCTATCAGTGAGTTTCCTTTTCTCCCTCTTTCTATCTCCCATCTTCTGACACTCAGAATGATTTTGCTTTAATGGCATACCACAGCTTAGAATAATCATTTGCTTTGTCAGTGTGGTTGGAGATCATTTAGAAATATTTAAGTCTGTGTTTCTCCTGAGTCTATAAAGAGCTGTAACTCGTCAGGGTATGGCCCCAGGAGGTGTGCGACAAGCACATAATTCACTGTCGAGAAGCAGATGGTACCAGACTATCCTCCATACATACATCCACCCTGGTTCTTAGATGGCATACAATCAGCCTTAGGTGGAGAGAAGTTTCTAAAGGATGATTTGGTGACCTCAGTAACAAAACATTGCACACAACGGTCACCTTTTGTTTTTTATTAACTGTTCTTTGTTTATTTACTTTCATTAGCTACCAAATACAGCTAGTTGTTTCTAGTGTCTGTTACCTGAGTATTTAGGTCAAGCCAGCCTACCCTTAGGAGAGACAAGAAGAACTGTATCTATCTGAATGTCTGTGCCTGTGGCGTGAATCTGAGAACTCCCTGAAGTCTTCCAAATGTGATTATTTATCTCTCTGCTCAGCACCTGAAGCTATTTTTAACATTGATATGCCAAAGTAGGTACCAACAAACCTATGTGATAAGTAAACATAGCAGTTATGTATGGGCACAATCTTGGGAATGACGTAAGTCTGCAAAACCCCTGTCCTACTGCCTTGCCAAAAGGACATTAATGAAAATGTGATTAGCGAGAAGTGTCTGGTCAGCTTAAACATTAACACAGACTGAACTATTCAACCTTCTTAATAAAGGCAAGCTCATAGGCAGTTCTTGTGGGATGACATTTTCCTTGGGTGACATCACTCTGCAATAATTTCTTGAAAATACCATGATGAAACAAGTATTTTGACCTTTCCAGACACCTGTGAGTCAGCCTAGACAGCTTCTTTCCTACCTCCAAGTCGAGACAGTTACAGAGCTAGCTTTTTGAAAGCTGTAGCAGTAGTAGAGGCACTAATACAAAGAGTAATTGAGGCATGTTGTTGACATATTCTGGCTCCCTCAACCTTTCAGTCAATTCAGGCTTTTTTTCCCCGCCCAACCTATTCCCATTTCACAAGGTTTACTTATTGTGTATCTCAATCACTTGCAATATTAAAGCATGCAAGTTTTAAAAATCTGATTGTGCTATGGGTTTTGGAGTGTCATTTTGCTGTCTGCAAGCTAGCGGCACCTCTCTAACTGAGCCAGAGGAGAAAATCAGCATCAGGCAGGAAACTCCCTAAAAATACAGGTTTCATACTTTAGTCTAATGTCCAAAACACACTGCAGCTTTGGTCATCCATGTGCATCTATCCCCAGTGGCAAGGGGACACCCCTGCCTCATGAAATTCCTGTTGAACTACAGTAGGCCCTAGTCCTTCCCTCGTCCTTTTATCCTGTCACACTGCAGAGACAGCCGGCATGTGGTGGAGACTCAGACCCTGTCTGCATTGGGGAACTCAGCTGATTTGTTGCTTGATTGACTTGCTCCATTCTTCATCCCGACATACTCATTTGCTAATCTCCCTGGTAACAAAGGACAGTTTTGTCCAAAGCCAAAGTCCTTTCATCTTGTGGCCAGCATGAAATGAAGCGGTAACATGGTTCATTGGGTAATCTGCTTAAAAATGTAATGAAGGGCACAGGGGAAATCCCTTCCAACTGGTCTAAGGCAAAACACTGTGTTTGAATGGACAAAGAGTAATGCCTGTCCCTCCAGACGGGGTACTGGTGCCAGAGGAATGCTTGCACTCTTCTTCCATTGTGGATAATAAGAGCAGTTTGTTTTGAGGCCTATCTTTCTAGCAATTACTTCAAAAACTAAATCAACTTACAAATTGTCAGAAGAAGGTGTCAAAAGTATACCTTTTTAATCAGGTAAACAGTGTACATCTATTGAATACAGTCAAACTATTCTGTATAGGAGCTGTGGTACCCTTCGGGTACCCATTGTTTGCTGCCCAGTTCCTTAACATTTAATTACATTTATTTTGACTTGCCAGAGAATCATGAGATCAAGCCGACAGGACAGTCTCTTGTATGAAAACCTCATTTCAGAGAAAAAGCAGCTAAAAGTATGGCAAAGCAAACAGCAGAAATAGGCACAGCTATACATGGCTGTTT
The DNA here is from genome assembly GCA_009867235.2 of Psittacus erithacus. NCBI lineage: Eukaryota > Metazoa > Chordata > Aves > Psittaciformes > Psittacidae > Psittacus > Psittacus erithacus. The sequence goes on from WYDI02003776.1 coordinate 23,500, forward strand.
CATCTCAGCCACAGAAAATAATTCTCTGTTGCTCTATTCCAGTTCAGAATGAGTGTCTCCTGTCGCAAGATATTTCGCTTATCAGGACACACAATTCAACTAGTCTGATTACCAGCAAGGGTCTACTACTTCCCCATTTTTTTGATGCAGTACTCTTTTTCTGTCCTTCCCATCCTACACAGCAATCCTTTCTTTATACATCCCAAGTTCCCATCTATCCCCGAAGTTTATTATGTAATCTGTTCAATCCATTTTGACTGAGAGGATTTGAGATTTGAACTTAAGCTACTCATTTTCCAGTCCTAACTTTAGGGTTAGACTGTTCTGGAGTAGTGAACCCTCACATCCCTTTTCCTGATGGAGCACTTTTACTTCATATATTTATTTGTGCAAGGACTGGAAGCTGTGTCTTTCCTCCTCCCCTTGGATATACTGACTCATACTGGAGTATGAGCCACTTCTGCGCATTCTCAATCTGCCTTTCTGAATTACGGACAATTTGATTCCAAGCGAGGTAGAACATCTTTGAGAGAAAAGGCTGGCATGGGACCTCAGGAATGTTCTACAGAGTGGTATGTAGGGCATGCCCTGAAAACTGTGAGCAAAAGTGACCACAGTCTAAATGCAGTTTCTGCAGGAGACATTTTTTACTTCAAAATGCTGTTCTTCTAGACTAAAAGGCTGACCTGACAATGTGCTCTCAAAGGACTGACCTGACAATGTGCTCTCAAAGGACTGACCTGAAGATTTTGAAAGAGGAATTCAGCTCCTGGGAACAATCCAGGGGGGTCAAAATGAGGAAGGGTACTTTGTTGCAATCAATTTTGACACACTTCTCCCCTCAGCATAGGTTTAGGGAGGGTTAAAATACCAGAACAATGCATTTCTGGCAAGTGCAACAGCTGGCTCAATTATGTCTGGTATAGGAGTCCCTGAGTACGTCAGGATTATGAATCATTGGAGAGAATTAAAAAGTTCTGCACTGCAGTGTCTCCTTGTAAGGACTCCAGCACAGTCCTGCACTCCCATATCTGGGAAAGGACATTCCCTTGACCTCAGTGGGGTATTGTAATAAATCTCTGCGACAGACTGTTAATGCCAAAGAGGTCAGGTTTTGTGCGTAGGTTAGATCTGAAGTACCATGACAAGGACTAAACACAGGATGAAAATGAAAGGGGCTGCTAGGGTGAGCCACACCAATTGCACACCACCACATTTAGTTCAGAAGCATCCAGTCACACAACCCCAAACACTGACACCACAGAACAACAGCATCTCACACCACAAGGTTATAGCACCGAAGATCAAGAGCCACAAGTACTAGAGTACCATAGGAAGCAAGCACAGGTGATCAAGGACACTGTAAGGTACCCTTTCCCTGTAGTAGTAACAAACTTGTTAAGTGTCTGGTAAGAAATAGCTTTAACAATCCCTGTCACTATGAGTGGGGATGGGAATGTTGTCTTTCTGAACTTAAATTTCAGGAACAGTCTAATTCTGAACCTGTGGGTCAGACATACCAGTGCACCCTAATGAGAGTTTCCAAAGCAAGCCACAGCTTTCATGTACCACACCCAGCTCTAGATGTGTTCACAGTTGGGTTGAAAAAACATCACACTTTGAAAAGCTGTAAATCATAACATGACCTGCTCTGAAGACAGGTAAGTCTGAAAACGTACAGTTGACTGCTGAAGTTCAGTTGCCACACCTCAGTGTCAGATGTTATCGACAGAAAGGAACCACAAGTTCCCTTCACAGGGCAGACTATGACCTGTTTACACTTTAACTTCATTATTTGAGAAGTTATGTTATAGCAGCTTTATCCCAGCAGTGATCAAGCATTAAGAGCTGTGCAGAGTGTAAGCATAATCTTTCTTACTGTGGTAAATACTATCACTTAATTACCCTAAATGACCAGATTAATTTCTGATGCTGCTCCATAGGATTCTTCCAGAAATAGCTTCCATGGAATGAATGTTTTTCTTGCATTTTAGCCTGCCGATCTACAGTCTATTCCAAAGCCCATCAACGTCAGGTCTTCAGATGAGGTCAGTATCCACCGTGGCACAACACACAATTAACTATAACCTAGTCATAAATACCAAGTAACACAGTTGTGGAATATTCGCAGCTACAGATGCCAGGTGATTGTCTTTAATCATAAATACCAGCTCATGACACAGATTTTGTAAATATTGATCCCTTGCTCCCCAGCTACACCTAAAGTTAAACCACTGCCTTTTAGCACACTCATCACCTGAGCTCCTGCTTCTGTTTGAGAGGCTGGCAGGGATCAATTACTTTTAATTGATCAATTAAGGACCAGGTGGAAGGAACCACACAGGTGACAGTGGCTGTACACTCATGCACTTGCAGCTGCTGCAAAATACCTGCAGAGGAAGCAATCTAGGGAAGCAAACTAATGCCATGAGTAGAATTACACTTTGCATGCTTGAACATACCAAAACAAGTCAGAGCTGCTCATTCTGTCTCATTGGAGGATTTCACTCCCTCTAAGCTCACCAAGAGCTTCCTCCACAGCTTACTGCAATCATGTGAAGGATTCCTCTTGTCGCTGGTCAGCATAAGCAAGAGCAGATCCCACTCTGCACTCCTCGTACATCTGACAGTGTCTGACGCACTGAAACAGTCTCAGGACTTCTGCAGTACAAAAGAATTTCAACTCATCTTTGTTAACAGTGACTATCAGAGCAGAGTGTTTGAACTCTTGGATGGCTAAAGCAAGCTGGAAACATCATCTGTAGGCATCTTTTCATAGCTGGCTCCCACAGTGCAAATTAGAACCGTGTAATTTTAAACAGTTATATAATTTTACGTTCAAACTCAGTGACTTTTGGGGAAGGAGGACCATGTTGTACATCCTTTGGGAATCCAGTGTAGGTGCGACACAGCTTCTGCATTCATGAGGCTGAAGGCATGTCCACACTGCAGCCCCAGCCCTGACTGTGATGCTATAGGGAGAGCCATGTAGCAGGAGCCCCATGAGAGGAGGAGGCATCATATCAGGAGGTCTGATGTTAGGTGGACACTATATACTCACCCTTGAAGTCACCTAAAATGTTTTTCCTTCTCCACTGCAGTGTTTCCATCGTTTTACACTGTGTGCCTCTTTCTTTGTAAATCACACAGCAAATGTTCAGGGAGGCACATGTCCTGCTTCATGGTACCTAGGATAGGCAGGATGCTTCCTTAGCTATATTCACACTAACCTAGTCCCACTGAAATAAAGGGTCTGCCTCCTTTACATCAGATGCCATTTGACAAGAGCTGGGTGATGCTGCTGACATTTTTACAGTAGAACTGGGATGAATTTCTGCACCCTCATTGCGCTGCACAAGAGAAAGCTTCCTGACAGCAGCTTATTGCAATTTCTAAAACACCACCAAGTGAAAGCCTCCTTTGCCAAAGCTCTCCTTTCAATCCCAGGTTCATTAAGCACACTGAGTGCTTGCTGTCACATACAAAGAGATTTATCTAACTGCAGAATCTGAAGACTGCCCACTTATCAAAATTAATACTTGCTAATGTTGAGTGTTTGATGATGTGAGTATCCAAAATAAAATGGCAGGTAGCTGTCACCAGAACCCACCCGTTTTCTGATATCTCTGGAAAGGAAGCAGAGAGAGGGGATCCTGACTTTTTCTTCCAGAAAGGCATACATTATTCAGTTGTGTATGGCTGTATCCTGAAATTTTTCCTTTAACATCCCTCTTATTCAGCAATGAGATAAAATTTGCCTTCCACTGTTTGGCCCAATTGAAGACATCAAGCAGACCGTTACTTCTTTCTGTTCCTCATTCTGCAGACACCTGGAGAAGACACCAGAGAGACACCTGTGGAAGCCCCATTTTCACAATCTCTGTGCAAGAGCCCTCTTCTTTGGAGCTCTTTGCTTCAAAGGTGCTGTCCTCTTTATGAATGTGGCTTCTCTCCCTTGGATCATGACTTGGGAAAACAATTATGATTTTTCTCTGGCACTTGTGGAAAGTTATTGTGTAGTCAAATGCTTTCCCACACAGCCATAGAATGAAGCACGTTGTTTCCTGAGATGGATTGGTTTCAATCTTCTCTTTTAAAGTGGGCAGGGTGGAGAAAGGATGTTTTGCAATCAAATTGCACAGTCCCTACTCAGCTACAAATTTCCACTTCACAAAATTAATTCATTTAGTCCTTCAGTGAAGTGTCTAAGGCGAAAGAAGCTAAATCCAGGACCCTGATATCAAGTAAATATCAAGTTAAAATAGTCGGGGAAAGAGCTGTTTGTACTGTTGTGCTCTGCTACTTGAGTGTTAGCTATAAACAGAAAATCAGAAGAAACATGGTGGTGGTCTAAGCAGTTATAAAATAGATATAGCCCTTTTGTGCTCAGAGCAGGAGCTGAATGTGCCTGGCTACTTGGCTATGCTGTTCGACTGCTGCAGCAGCAAGGATATAAAATACCTGGTCTGCTTGTTTAGCTACCATGAAGAGGGAAGGCTTCCTACAAGGCTTTCCAAGAAACAAAAATAAACATAAAACCTGCATGTAAGCGTACACAAACAGCATGTAGTAATTGTGAAGCTCTGCTCCTACAAAGCATATACCTTAAAACAGACAAAAACTTCCTGAAGATCATTTCCACTGTGGATCCTGCTCATTGCAAGCACATACAACAGAGTGCCTGCCCTATCCCCAGCAGTGTTCAAGGCCAGGCTAAACGGGACTTTGAGCAACCTGGTCTAGTGCAAGGTGTCCCTGCCCATGGCAGGGGTGTTAGAACTGGATGAGATTTAAGGTCCCTTCCAACCCAAACCATTCAGTGATTCTATGACATATTTGAAGCATGTAAAAACATTGTTTTCTGTGCCCTTTGTTGCTAGAAGATTCCTAGGGATTAGGGGTAAAAAAGTCCTGTCAGCCAATGACCAATTTGTTCCTAAGTCAATAAAAGTAATTCAAACTTTCTGCCATAGAGTTAACAGAAAAGGCTAGAATAAAACTTTTGCTCTAGTCTTGGGTTCGGTGCCTGAAATTAGGGCTTTTATTATTCCTTATGTAAAACTACCTAACAAGCTATATAAAACACAAATACAAGTTCTTTCTATAGAGGAGTTTGCCTTTGTCTAATAGTGAGTCAGCATCGCCTGACAGATCAATTTTCTCTGAGTGTAGGATGTGGATTTTGCATATCACGCTCTCCAAGGGCACCTGTTGGAAACTTGGGTCACTACAGCATGGAATTTCACACTGCACACAAAGTCAACTCAGCAGCCTCCCACTGCAGAGACCCACATCACAAAATCTCATCAATAAGAATTAGGCAGATACCAGATACCTCAAGTTTTCTCTCCTCCAGATCTGCCTTTCTAGAAAAGGGACAACAATATTCCTTAATACTTTCTTGTTTTTTTCTGAAACTGTTAATGTGCCTGGTATCCATAGGATCATTCAAGTGGGAAGGGATCTCAGGAGGTGTCTAGTTCAACCTCCTGCTCCAAGGTGGGTCAGCTGTGGGGTCAGATGAGATTGTTCAGAGCTTTGTCCAGCCAAGTCTTGAAAAACCTCCCACAATTTCCAGCTTCTCTAGGGACCATGATTCCAAAACTTCATTGTCCTAATGTTGAAAAAGCTTTTCCTCATGACCAGTCTGAATCTCTGTTTCAATTTATGTCCACCCTGCATTGCTCTTCTGCCATGCACCACTGTCTTTCCCATAAGCACCCCAACAGGTATGGCTTCTGTTAGGTGCCCCCAAAGCCATCTCTTCTCCCAGCCTAGCCCCCTCAGCCTCTCCTCATGAAGAACTTGTAGTTTATCAACATCTTTCTGATGCTGGGGGGCCCAAACTATATAGTGTTCCAGATGCAGTCTAACACATGAAGTAATCACTTTCCTCAGTCTGCTGGCTGCGCTCCTGCTAACACAGCCCAGGATGCTGTTGGCCTTTCTTACTGCCAGGACCAGCTGCTGGCTCCCGTTCAGCTTGCTGCCTGCTGAGACCCCTAGGTCCACTTGAGCAGAGCTGCTCCCCAGCCAGGCAGTCTCTGGCCTGTTTTTCTGCAAACTTCCAAACTTTTGATATCAGTTCTGCCCAGATGGCCAGGATCTCTCCTCATGCCACACACAGCAGAAGCTCCCAGATCTCCAATGATGACCTGCAGTAGTAAGCCAGGATTAACTTTACAAAAGACAGGAAGCTAAAATGTTGGTAATGCCCTTTTCCCAGTATCTTTAAAAACAAGCGTATGAATTCCTCTGCATTCTTGTATCTGAAAAACAGAACAGCTGCTGCGAGGTGCTCCTTTCCTCTGAGCATGGTTGTTTACAGTACAGAATACTAGGCTTTGATCACCCGCTTGTATTTACTAAATTGATTCCAACATCTTTGCCAGTGGGCTGTATGGATTCTCAGCATGAGATGCTTTTGCTCATTTGAAGTGGTCGAGATTGTTTTTCAATGGATTTTTCCGTTATGCTCTGTGCTATCTTTCTCCAAAGCACAATTTGTTCCCTGGGCAGTGCTCCTTGTCCAACGCAATATGCTGAACCGTTTTATGTCTTGCTCAATACTTTTGTTTTCTTCCCATGATGCTTTATGTCCATTTATTCTCTTGTCTCAACCAAAGTTTCCTTTTACAGCTCTCTCACATGTAACATGATCCATTTGGTAGTAACTGTTATGCAGGGCTTTTTCTCCCTCACCCTCCCTCTCTTCAGTGTTGGAAGTTCAGAGGCAGTCAAGACTCCTCAGGGAACGTATAATGCCTTTTTCTAAAGGTATGTGCCCCTCCCTCCTTATCCTCCCTTTTTTGTTTGTACTGAAAGGTGGGATGCTAAATAGTATGGACAGAGCAATCCTGCATGCCCTATAACTCCTCCATGAATACCTTCCCCACCCCCCCGCCAAGAGATCACTACCATTATGGAGATGTTTAAAGCCCAACAGCGGGGCTGGACAAATCAGCACACCTATGACAGAGAAGAAAGGAATCCCCAAGCCCCAGACTGAAGCTTTGTCTACTAAGTTTTAGCAAATTGATGGATTTTCCTCTTCTTCATGTCAGAGCCCACCAAAAGACATACAACTTTACTGACTGAGCTGCAGATCTACAGCTGAGCTTGCAGACTGTGAAAGAGCAGGTGAAGATTTACAGCAGCTAGGACAGCAACATAACACACAAGAGCTAGTGGGGTTGTGCATCTCGCAGTACTACTCACTCACCAAAACATTATTTCTCAAGGAAAAAAGGAGCAATTTTGATATCTTTATTGTGTTACTTGCTTTTAACTGTATCACAAACTGCATCTCTTAAAGTGGGCTAGCATGTTCAAATAAACACCAACTGAAAGAAAAAGCTTCTAGAGTTAGGCAACTGCAGGCCGCAGAAACACAGCAGTTTTCCAGTAGGAAAACTAGAAAAACATGAAAATTGAAAGAACTGTATTGTCCCTGAAGATGTACATCATCTCCCACAGCAAAAGTTTCCAAGTTAGCAGGTTAGAGGTGACGCACATGTTGAGCTATGCCAGGGAATTTCCCTTTTCCAGAAATGTAAAAATCTCAAGACATCTCAAATTCAAACCACATAAAAATCCACAAGCAAAGCCCAAACATTTCACTCTAAGTTTTCTAAGTTTACTATTTTAAAAAGCAAGCAACAACAAAATCTGCCTCACTCCCATCTTGAGATGCACTAGATGCAGTTTTTCCAGTTAAAAATACACCCCAAACAAAACTAGGCCCCAGGACTGACTTCAAATGAAAATATGGCCCCTCAATACTCCCTAGGACATGGGCATTTTTACATGGCTTAGTTATTCACCACTGCCATTACTCTTATTAAGACTCTATTACAGAACTGGGGCTCTGCTGTAGCCTGTTCACTTCCCCAATTGTTTTTCCTCTTGTAGAATCTGGATAGTACAAAAGCCTCACAAGAGCAGACTAAATTTATGACTATAGATATGCAAATTTGACATAATAATATTAAATATTCAATTAAGTACCAGTCTAATTAAATTCTGCAGTTTTTGTATTTGTTACAGGCAGGAACAGCTTTGTATTTTTTAAATCCTCAAACCAGGCTGTATATAAGATGCATCCTGTGCTATGTTACACTCCTTTCACAAGTGAGCAGCTCCATCTAGTTCTGTAAGAATCAGCATGCTAAAAACATACTTGAATTGCTCTTATCTGTCTGTACGCGACAGCAACGCAAGTAACTTTTAAGTTAATGACAGTATATCCAATATACAGCAGTAGGTAGTTTTGATCAGGAAATCAACAGCTATTACATGGCAATAAATAGCATCCTACAGCAATGCAAGGCTGCTAATTCAGAATTATACAAAATTACTCACAGTTCCACTCCAAGTTCACACACATAACCCTACATTATCTGGTGGTTGTTTCTCCCCTCCCTCCTCCAGTATAAAAAGACTTGCTGGTATTTCTACAGTGCTAAGATGAAGAGCATTCAATGATTCAGTGCGTGAAGATAAATCCCACATTGGGAATGACAGGCCTCTTGCTGCTTCTGATCACAGCATTCACATGGCAGCCACCACTTACACTGAAAAGCAACATTACATAATAAGTTATTTTCAGTTTCTTCACTGCTAATTTCTTCCCAGTTGTCCAATGCTTCCTCATTGCTGTCTGCTTCAGAGGTGTTCACCACTTGCCACGAGAATGCAGAATATCAGCAGAAGCAAAGAAGTGACAAGAGCAAGTAAGAGTAAGTATGCCAGTAAGAGTAAGTGGAAGTAATGGAGTCAAAGACCCATTTTTGAATTACAAACAATAGTAAATGCTAGTATCAGATATTTGCAGATTTTTTTAAATGAGATGCCAATGGCAAGTACACTATGCTACAAACATCATTTTACTTACCCCTTTACTTGCTTTGTAAAGGGTGGTAAACTAGCCAAGTAGTGATACAAATGTTTAATTCCCATTTCTGTTAATTAAAACAGATGGCCACCACTGTAGTCACATCCTTGTCTAGCACTGTCTCTGTAGAACTCTGCTAATTCAAGTGTGTTTGTCTGAGCCTTACAAAAAATATACCAAGAACAGAAAAGCTTGAAAGTAGGTGCAAGTTACACAAACACTCTTAATAAATTTTCCTTCTGAACTCCCTTTAGGCACTAAGGCCTGTGTAATCAAGGCAACAAATCAGACTGAAGTCAGACATATTTATGAACAGAAAAGAAAGCTGAGAAATTAATATTTGAAATCAAGGAAACATACACCAATACACATAATTCTAGAACAGAACCACCGGTTGTACAGCAGGAGCGTTTCTCACACAAAATCCGCAGCTTGAGCTGTGAAAAAAGCCGCTGTTACTGCCGAGCACAGCACTCGAGCGTCCCGCAGGGCCGGGCTGTGTGTCACAGAGCCGTTTGTGATGCGACTTTTCCGCGGGCCGCGCTGCCCTCTGGCGCTACAAGTCGGGAAGGGGCTGGCTGTGGGAACCGCTCCTTGTCTTCAGCTGCGACTGGGCAATGTCTGCCAGGGCACTCTGGATCTTTTCCAGCAGCACATCCCCACGGTAAACTATGTCTTCCAGACGGGCAGCTGCTTCATGGTTTTCTTCTTCTAATCGATGCAGGCTAGCGGCCTTTAAAATAAAAGGGAAAAAAGTAAGGATCTTCAAGTAGAATACAAAATTGGCTTTGCTACTACAGGATGGTGATGGAAAAGCCCGTGTTCCCTCGGAAGAAGGAAGACTCTCTTTTAGCCCCTGAACTACATACTAGCAACTTGTTGTAAGTTGCAGCCTAAAACAGCACACATCCAGATGGACTAAACGTAACTCCCCCACCAAAGAGATATGTTAGCTTCTTTTACACTACAACTCAAGGCTCAGTGCAGCTTTTCTGGACAAGAAGTGAGAATTTATCCCCCTCCCCACTCCCTTAACTGAAAGGTGCTCAGCAAGATGTAAGCATAACATAGTTCCAACCTCCCTGCCCATGGCAGAGGGTTTGGAATTAGATGATCTTTAAGGTGCCTTCCAAACCAAACTGTTCGGTGATTCTGTAACTTAAACCTTTCTGTTAAATAACTTATTTCAGGTGAAACTGTATTATTTAACCTCCTTTTTTTTTTTTTTTTTTTTAAATATTTTGTTTCAGAACGAAACTGCTTTTCAGTTAGACAAAATCTAGTGAAACACAACATTTTAACTTCAAGTATTCTAATACTTAAAAATACTTACCAAATTTAAAACTACTACAACTTGTTCTAGCTGGACAACAGAAGAGACAAAACAAAATAGTTTCAAACTGGTATTTTTTTTTCAAAGCAGCTATACAGGTACTTAAAAAGTCATGCTTAAGGCAACTGACAAATTCTATCCACATATTCACCTTCTGTTTTGCAATACTGATATCCTTAGTGACAGTTAATATGCACATGAAGGACTTAATAGCCCTTGGAGAAAGGATCAGAGAAGGAAGATGGCAAAAGGGAAAAGTTTGAAAACTAAGAACTCAGTTCCATCAGTCTTGGTTGTTAAATAGTTGGCCGTAGGTAAGGATTTGAGCAGGGTATATATTGCCAACTTCACCACAAGGGAATCCAAAACGGACAGGTAAATTGTACTGGGCATTAGTGTAGAAGCCCCTTTTATCATTTAAAACAAGCCTCAAATTTGAAACATGCACCAAGACAACCTTAGTATAAAAACATGAAAAACCAGGTTGGCCTAAGTACACTGTATTAGCCAAGTATCTGTCTACTACTTCTCAACAAAGCCTATACGTATTTTAGTGTTTCAAGCACCTTCAAAATAGGTTTTTTTAAAGAACATCAGAATATTTATCTTTAATACTGCACCAAATTAAACAACAGAAAATAAAAGTCAAAACTAGACTCAGTAAGAGATGGAAAAAAGATCAGAAATTCTGGTGAAGCGAGATTCTGTATTAACAGAGCAAGAAACTGAGTATCAGCTCTCAGGAAAGCATGCTCCCATGGAACAACTAACTCCTCCTTCTGGAGCACCCCGCTTTCCCTGCATCAGCTGTCACTATGATCAGACCCTGCTCTGTCATGGAAGAAGCCTGTAATTTGTCTGCAGCAGGAGGAAAACTGTCTTCAGCTACTAAATATGCAGTTGCACAGAATTATGCTGGTGTTAATAGACCCAAATAGTATGTTCAGCAATTGCAACACTTCCAAATTTAACCTCCCCTGTTTAAAACCAAATGTGATGTCACTGTCAGGTCATTTGTATTCGGCCCACCACACACCTCTAATATTAGTCTTCATAAAATGCCTTTGAACAGGTTTATCAAATTGGATGAAAAACCTTCAGGTGATCTTAAAGCAGTTCCAAGATTTTCAGAGAAACATCACTCTGCATTCTAAAAAGAAAATACTCGGCGCAAATCTAGCTAGCACTCAGACAAAAAGGAAAAGAAAAGAAAAATGCTGTTTAATAGGCAAGATCTGTAGAAAGAAAAAAATCCCAAACCCCCAAACTAACACAGCTGCATTCTTTGAACTTCAGGTTCAGGGAATTTTCTGCAAGTCAGAAACAGCTGAGTATTGTGAAAGGATTCCCCAACTATTTACAGCAGTTCAGCTCCTGTAAGGCAGGAAATGGAGGTTTTGATACTGGCTGCACCTGCTAACAGCTGCCTGGCCAGCAGCTGTTTTCTCTTCCCAAACTCCTCCTAGAGTACTTGTGGTCTCAAAAGAGAAGGAGCAAGAAACAAGAGCACCAAGTTTGGCTGGTCCAAAGAAGGACACCCTACTACTGAGAACTGAAAGCACTGTTTTGTGACAGAGCTGGAAAACTTAAAGGTTATCCTGCAAACAACCAGAAACGCTGCAGAAGAGCAAAAAGCTTCAGTAAAGTGTTGGCTCTGCAGCTACAAAATAAAACACGCTTCTAGTGAGTGAGAGGATGTGAAAGATAATCCAAGGGAAACGTAACAAAACCCAAAACAACCAAAAATAAAACCAAAACAAAACCAAACAAAAATAACACCACCACAATGCATCAGCCCTGTTGCATCTGCTGTATTAATATTTTAATAGCTGGGGAAAAAAAGGGGTAGCAGTTTCCAGTATTGTGGTGTTATGATAAAAGTACTTCTAAATGGAAACCAAAACCACATTCTAACAAAAAACTAAGTTTTAAATATTCTTACTGTGTATAATCTTATTTAGAACTAGATGCAATTTCAGTATTTCCACTAAGCCTATACAGTACTCACAGGCTACCCCTATGAAAAATTCAGGCTCATAACAAAATCATTATTCAAGATTACATGGTCTGGAGAATAAAAAAGGTGTTTTAAAGCAGAAAGAAGCTTGCCTTCAATTATGTTCTGATATTTTAATAAAGACCACTCTTACCTGCAAAGCTGCTGTTGATTCTTCACTCGGCAGGGAATCTATTAGAACATCAATATCTTTTGCAGTTCGTGCAATCAATGCTGCGAACAGCTGGGCGTACTCTTTAAGAAAAGACAAGGCAGCCTACTCACTACAGGATCAGAAATCAGCACAGCAGGTTCTGCAAACCTGAAGGATGCAGGTGTTAAAAATTCTCCTACATGAACAACAGTACTGCAACTGATAGGAACTCAATTACACTAGAAGGTAGATTGATTCGAATTCTAGATTAAACAAGGTAACTGGTTATACAAAGGGCTGGGCTCTGTATAAATGAGAAAATAGCCAGAACTCCATCATGGTTTGCCAGCTAAGAAATTACTGATACCAGCATTAAGCATCCTAGTCACTACATAAAGTATTGAGAAGTATCTGAAGACTAACTTTTCAGCCCTTGCCTTGAAGTTTGCCACTAGACTAAAAAAGAATACAAATATAGTGATTCAAATAAGATGGGTTATTTAAATCATGCTAAGCTACAGGTCACTGGTGAAAGAATTTGGGGTTTTATAGTTTTTTAAAAAAAAAGAATTCCTATTCAGTCACAAAAAAGTGAATTTGCCCCTGAGAAACGGAAAAGTATTGGAAGTTTACAACAGACCTTAATTTAGCTGCTACATCATTGAAAGAACTGCATGGACTTTTAAGAAGAGGCACCATAAACCAGAAACAAAACCTCCCCATACGGCATTGCATCCATTCATTTTGAATTAAGTTTATTACTAGCACGAAAATACTGGAATAGCCCTTTTCAATTTATAATTTAAGTTCTTAGGTATTTGTTTATATTGTTTGGTTCCTGAATGATTTGTATAAGCAAGAGAAAACACCTTCTAATGGCAAAAATCTATAGAAGAGACTGACATTCTCAAAGGTACACTTAAAAAAAAAAACAAGCCAAAACAAAACAAAACTAACAAGAAAAGCAGCATATCCACTTAAAGCTCACTAAGGGTCACCACAAGGTTTACCTGTAAAGAGTTTTAAGGCCTTCTTATTAAGACTTCAAATATCTAAAGACACATAACTGGTATTTTTGGTTTTCCTCATCAGCATGGCTAATATGGCTGTATGGTTTTACTGATGTCACTGTACTCAGAATTTTAGGAAAAGATAAATCAAAAGAGCAGTCAGCCATCACCTACCCTTCTAATACCTTAACAAAGCCGCTATCTAGCTCCTGGCACCACACTGGTGCCAGCACTTGGGAAAGCAGCAGGGAAAACAAGTAAGCACACAAGCCTTTCAGCTGGCTCTCCAAACTAATCCAGTATCTGAGAGCAAACCAATACAGAACAATGAAGAACTAGTATTTACGTGTCCTAGAAACTACACTCCAAACTCCCTGATATCCTAATAGACAAACCTCACCTGATACAAGATACATGTAAAATATTTTCAGCAGGAAGAGGGGAGCTATACTAAAAAAAAAAAAAAAAAGAAAAGAAAAGAAAAGAAAAAAGATTCAGGATTGGAATAATAGTTATTTAAATACTAACTTGAAATTCTCAAATCAGAGAGAACTTTTAGCTTGCTTGTTAACTGAGTGTCTTAGATCAATGAAAATGAGCTAAGTTTTTCCTGTGCCTCTCAAAAAAAACAACCAGCCCCAAAACAGAACAGCCAACAGCAAACCCACAAATGCCAATGGGAAGATTCAACATTACTTATTCGTTAATTAACTACATAAGCAGATAATACATGGAGAAACGTAAATAATTAAGTTTATGGCACAGAGAGTTTTAAACATACATAATTTCATTAAAAAACCGTATTTCTTTCTAAAAAGACTTATTGGAAGTAATAGACAACTCACTAACAGCTTCATGCAGCTTCTTATTAAAATGGTTTACATCTGTAGAGCTACTGTATCTGTGCAAAGAAACCAGCACAAAAAATACACTGTAATGCTTAACAATTAAAATTGTATTTTCATGATCACAACCTTATGCAGCAAGTGCAGCTAACACCAGTTTAATTTCAGTCTCTCTACCAGATACCAGTGGAATTGTCTGCATGAAAATGAGCACAGATTTTGCATGTTACAGTGTACTGGATCAGAACACGTTCACGTTTTATTAGGAAACACAAGAGAGCCAGACTTGCCTTCCGTTGGATTAGCAGGCTGATCTTTGTTTATTGCTGTCTGGATGTTGCTGAAGGAGGCTGGGGGGCCACACTGCTGCAGCACTCCAATAGCATTACAGAACTGGTCTGCGAGCTGCAAACAGGGACGAGATCGTAAACTTATTTCAACAATAAAACTATTTCAGGTTTATTTTGCACCTCCGCCCCCAGCTTGGCGTTAGGTGGGAGCACACTGCCGGCTGAGAGAGGAATCGCTCCCCCTCAAGCACGCAGCGCAGCGGAGACAAAAGGGGACTCGGACCCACACTCCCTGCCGTAAGGGAGACGGGCACAAGAAGAGAAGAGAGAGCCATGCCCGCCTCACCGAGTTGACTGCGTCCTGCAGCTGCGTTAGCCGATCCGCCATTGCTCCGCCGTCCCCGCCCGCCAGACGGCCGCGCAGCAGCCAATGGAGCGCCGCGAAGTTCAGTGGGCGGGAGAGGGATGGGGGCGTGGCTAGGACCGCCTTCCGGTGGAGGCGGGCGAACCTGGCGCGCCCCCTTCAGGCCGGGAGGTGCCCATGGGCTGGAGAATGAGCCTGCGCCACCCGTTGGTCAGTGCCTATCTGGCGTCCGCGGCAGTACAGCTTCAAGGGGCGACTGAGCTGGAGATCTCCGGGTGTTTCTGCTGTTTAACTCACTGGTGATGCTGCGTGTGCAGCCGCTCAGCAGCAACGCATATGTCACGAGACATTCACCCTTACAGCTACCCTCCTTGCCATGATACCAACTAACCCAACCAAAGTGGTTTTGTGATGGCATGGTCGAGGTCAGCATTTTGTTGGCCATGCACCAGTTTGGGCAGGGCCTTGAGCAGCCTGGTCCAGCAGAAGGTGTCCCTGCCCCTGCCCATGTCAGGGGTTGGAACTAGATCTTAAGGTCCTTTCCAACCCAAACCATTCTGTGCTTCTTATGAATGTGGAGTTCCTTTGTGCTCCTCCATTAAAGAGCCAAGTCACAAACTACTGCACTCTATACCAAACTTACTGCATGTTTTTAAGGTGTTTACAACTATTGTTGAAGACAGAAGGTTCCTGGGTTTCCACAAATGGGATAGATGCTGGACTAAGCCTGGAATAAGTGAGGCTTATGGCACAAGTCAAGCCTCTTGCAGGCGCTGCTTGTCTATGAAAGCTGTGGGTGAGCAGTTTGGATGCTGAACTGTGAATAAAGAGCGGATGAGGTCTCAGCTCAACTATGGCAGTGGCAAATGCTAAACTTAACAGGATTTTAATATCTCATGGATTTTGAATGACAGTAACCTCGTTCAGCAGAACACAAGTAACTTCAGCACACTAGATAACCTAATGGAGATCAGGATCCTGAGCACGGCAGGCAAACGCAGGAAGAAGAAAGTGCACCCATGTATATGGAACAGCTATAAACATGGAGCAGCACTCATTTCTGTGTTCTTATGCCAGACTGGCAGCTTCCTTTTTCCCTTCAACTGGAAACCAAAGCAAGCTGTGGAAAGAATAAACACAATGGGGCAATCGATTTTAGAGCCTAGGTTATGATGCAAACTCATAAATGAGGCCCAAATAACAAAGTGAAAACACACCCCAAAAAAAGGGGCATTTTTAATTTGTTTTCTGTTTCCTCTTAGCATGTGCTCATGAATCACCTTTGCAGCCAGAGGCGCCTTGAACACGTGCCTGAGAACCCCTGAGGGTTAGCAGCGTTTCCCACTGCCGCTTATGAGGCAAAACCAAACGGCAGCTGCTTTAAAAATTAATAAATAAATAATGATTTTAAAATCCCACCCTCCCCACCTCGACCTGCCCACTTTCTTAAGCCACTTGTACGCCCTTACACGTCCACACAGCCACGCAGCCGGCAGACGCGGCTTGGGAGGACAAAAGCCGCCGGGGGCGGCGGTTGGGGTCGCTGCCTCAGCGCGGAGGTGGGTGAGGGGACGGTGGGAAGGGCCTCCGCCGGGCGGGTCCTGTGGGGCGGTGCTGAGCCCGCGTTTGCGCTGCACCGCCTCTTAGGGCCCGCCCGGCTCAAGTGCCTCCTAATCGTCTGGGCTCGCTCACACTCTTTTCTCCCATTCCCTCAGCGCCATGAGGCTCTCACTTTGCGCCGTGGTGCTCTGGGGGCTCCTGGGGGTCTTCCGCTATGGTGGCGCCTCAGGTAAGCGCGGCGTGGGGGGGCGGGTGTGCTGGCCGTGGCCGCCATTAAGCGGCCGAAGGGCTGGTGGAGCTCGGGTTGGAGTGGGGAGAGCGGGTTTTGGGGCGAGTGGAGGTCTGGCGGGATGGAGGGGAAGGGGGCTGTTGTGAGGAAGAATCTGTGGAGCCTTCTGAGGGGTGTTGCAGGCGGTGGTGGGTTGACCTGCAGCTGTCTTGAGGGTTGAGAGAGAGAAGATCAAAGCGAAGACGCAGCTGTCTGCAGAGCTGGAGGAGAGTTCTTTATATTCATTCTTATCTTCATCTTTGTGGGTAGGGAGACATTACCCATCTTTTTTTCCTGCCTTAATCGGTATGAACGCCATAATTTTAACTCTTACGTGGTTATACTGGGCTAATTTTACCTGTGCCGTTGCAGAGATATGGTACAGGCTGATGAGTCTGGTGTAGTGCTGTGTTTCTGTTAAAGGAACAAGGTGTCATTCTCTGCTTGTGAGTGTATATGAGAAAGGGAACATGGTTAGTAGTGGGGATTTTTTTTTTTTTGACCACATGTTGGGTCCTAGCACCCAGTGAATTGTGGGCTGAAAACCACTGTCAGTATAAAACCAAGGAAATGAGCACTTTCTCCCTCCTGCCGCCCCTAGAATTTGAATCTTGGTTCCTAAAATTACTTTTTGTTCAAGCTGATGTAATTTGACTTTATTTGACATGGGCTTTTTTGGCAATTCCCCTGTGTTCCTGCATGTGACTAAAATAGGTCTCTAGCGGTAAGTTTAAAGAGTTTAGCTTGTGAAGATTTAAGAGTTGCTTACTTTTTTGTAGTTAAATTCTTATCTGTTCAAATGAAGGAAAAAATAATTGATTTCCTTTCAGAGATAATTTAGAGATAAGTACGCCTCCTCTTCTTACAGTTTTATTTTTAAACCTGCCTTTAATGAAGCTTAATTAACCAAAAGAAAAAGTCTGCTCTTGCGATACTTTGCAAAGCTGCAGATCCGTGTTTGGAGCCAGTCTCAAATGTGGAGGACTTCTCTTTCCCTGCCACTCAGTCTCATGACCAAGATCTTAGTGGAGAGCCAGGTGTTCCCTGCTTCCTGTGGGACCTAGACTCTTAGGCTTGGCTGCTGATGGCGGCAAGCAGGTCTGAGAATGAAGGCTCAGTGTTCTTGCATCTTTATACTAAAAGATGGTGACAAGCAGTTTGTCTCCTGGACTTGATTGAAAATGAGTCATGTGTTTATTTTTAGGTTTTTGTTACAGTATGTTAAAAGGCAGAATGAATATGGGACTGAGCTAACTGCTGTACCTTGAAGGAGCCTGTTGCTGTGTTTCCTTGTAGAGTCAAGGGTGGAGGGTGAAAGTATTTTCCTCCTGCAAAGCTACTAAGCTGTGTAATTTGTGTACAAACAGCTGATTGTTAGGCCCTTTAAGCAAGGACACTTGCTTAATGGTTCACTTATTTGAAATTGTCTTGTGGTTATCCAGTGGTTTGCAGGGATGGGCACTGCAACTTCCTAATACTAGAAGATCCTCCTTCATTTTAAATGTGCGGATAAATAAGTGTGAATGATGGCCTATATTACCTCTCTGGGGTTCTGATGGGCTGCTTCAAACTTAGTATTTGTGCAGAAGTGTTGCATATCATGTTTGTTACCTTCCAGGGAGCACCACCTTTATGAAATAGGATTGCAATTGGCCTTGTTTGCTACATCTAAACCAGATTGCTCAGTGTTGGAAAAACTAAAGTGAATTTACCCGGTAATTGGGATTGAGCTCCCTTTTGCAAAGGGAGCTTATCTGGATGAACTTAATTTGTGCTAGCTGTTTAGTCTATGCAAAGACAAAATTTTAAAACATGAGGTTCATGCACAGCTGTTTAGCTGTCTGAATTTATTGGTCAGCTGGCCACTTGCATCTTGATGCTCTACTGCCCAGATGTGCAAATGACTTCTTAGTCAGCAGTACCAGCAATGTGACTGAGGCCAGGTCTTATGTGTTCAGGCTGATAGTCAAAGTGGATTTGTAAAACTGTGAGCAGGTAAGACTGGTGCTTCTTCCCTCACTTCTCAGACTGTAGACCTCATGACATCTAATGTGAAAAGAAAAGTCTTCTGGTATAGGAGTGGTGCAGCCAAATTCTGTGGCACTATCTACTTCATGCATCAAACTGACCTTTAAGCATGAGTCTCAGTTCACATGCAATTAAAATTTAGCACCTTACATTAATCTTGCTTCTTTTGGGGTGGATAGTGTCTTTATTTGGGGTTTTACTACTGTGGAAAGACAGAGACCTTGTAGCAGGACTCCGCCATGTGTCCATATATATGTGGCCTTGCAGGTCTGACACAATATGGCTGCTAGCTTTATTCTGTTAAGTAACTATATTCATGTTTTCCCTATTCAAACTAGTTTTGAGTCTGGGCTTGCATTTCATCTCCATTAAATGTCTTCATGTAACTACTTGTTTGCATATCCCCTATGCTGGAAGGTTCTTGCCTCTTAACTCTTACATAACCTTATTCTGCATATCCATTGACAATTGGTTGTCACAGAGTAGAAATATGTTTCCCCTGATTATAGAGAACTTCTTTGTCTGAGGCAGGCATTAATCATTGAGCATGGCTCTGTAGGTAAAGACTCTTCCTATATGAGCAGCAGTGGTATTTCTTCAGTTGTTTCTTAATGGAAATTGGACTGCTAGGTGTCATCATGGACCTTGTGTGGTTAACTGTTTGTTGGTGACAGGGAATGGCACTTGACTATTGTAGCTGGAAATGTGGCTTACTTCAAGCATCAAACCAACTGAGCTTGGCATTGAATCAGCAGAATGGAAATGGTTAAAGCTGGGTATTGCTTGTTGGGGAAAGTGTATGTCACAGCAAAGGGATGACAAATGTCTCTGAAGTCAACTACCTTGTTGCTTAGGGTTATGAATAAGGGGATTTGATCTCAAAGGAACTCTGAGAGGTTTCATTCCTTTGCTGTCTTTACTGGTTTTGCCCTTCATGTGGGAGAAAAGATATGAGGAGTGACAGAGTGGACTGCCCATCTCTTTTCATCAGTTCTTTTATATGCCAGATTATCTGTGCTCCTGTTCTGGTACTGCTGCTAGTATATGGAGTAATACAAGCTCAGTACTCCATCTTTGCTCTGCTCTTGCTTAGTTTCAGCAGTATGGACTTCCTTTAAGTGTGTTTCCAGTTGATAATCCCTGTAATAGTGAGGATTCCTGTCTTAATTCTAACCCAAAACTACTCTGATGTGCAGTGACCACCATACTTCTTCCTGCAAGAAGAGGAGGTAGCCTGGCATCTGATGGAGTGTTTCCAGCCCTTCACTCTTTGAAGCAAATGAAGCAATAAAAGTAGTTGGGATGCTTGGATTTTGTTTCTGGCTCCATTGCAGACTTACTAGGTCAACTGCTTCTCTTCTGTGATGGTGTTATGTTTGCTGCATGTGCTGCTGAGCCTGCAATCCAGTTTTGTGTGCTGCCTTCAGTTTGATCAAGCTTGCTCCAAAGAAGCAGCTTGCATGCTGTGGTCAGCACCATGTGTTCCTGGGGGTTTTGGTATCTGTCTTCCAAAGCATCTTTGATAACACTGAACTCTGTATGGCTCAGGTAGTCTAATGCCTGTCTGAGAACTTGCACTGGTGGTAGGCCTGACGAATCCCTAGTTATTTGTCTTCTTCTCCCAGCTCTCTTTCTGCCCTGAAGCACCACTAGTTTTTCAAATCTCACCACAGATTTTTCAAATGACAGAAAAAGAGAAGGCTGGAAAGGTTTATGGCTATATAGCAGTTACTCTTCTAGCAAAGTTCTTAGAGTCTACTCTGCAGTTCTTGTGAATTCTCCTTTTAGTCATCTTTCAAGCTTGGTTAGAAGTGTAGTTCAAGGAGCCTGTGAGCAACAAGCTGAAAAGACTTGTCAGATGGATGTGGACATTCTTGTTCTTCACTCTGAGCCTGTGCTGTTCTGTCCAGACTTTAGTTTAAAATGTATGTCACATGCACTGTTTTAGAAGCAGTTATGCAAACAGTAAAGCAATGTAGAACACTATACTTTAATTTACCACAGAGGGCCTCTGACATATAGAGTCTCATGATCGTGTTGAAGTAGTAGCTGCATGTCTTGCTGATGAATCTGTTCTTGTGTTATGCAGAGGCCTCTGGGAATAAGTACAGAGTAGAGGTGAGAAATAAGACAGGCCAGTGCAGTTCCCCCCGGTTCATGTAGAGCATGGAGAGGATGTCCATGGTTTCAGCTTTTTTTTTTCTTCTTAAAAACAGTACATGTGAACATCTGCAGTTCAGGAAACTGTTTTTAAGTTCTTCAAGATCAAATAAAAATATTTGATTGCATTTTAGGCTTTCAATTAAAATTTCTAAGTGCATAGATGTATAGTCTGTGCCTTTTGAATTCTTTTCTTTAGTATTCATACTGCTAGTTGCATTTCTAGTAGACTTAAGATCTAAGGACAATAGAAGTCTTGTGAAGGGGAGGATAACCTGAAGGGGACTCTCTCTATTTCGGAAGAATGCATAAATCTTTTTTGTAGCTCTAATTTTACATTAATTACTGTTTGAAAACTTTGAGTGAAAACTTTTTCTACCATAACAAAAACTGCAGATGAAGAAAGCCAGAATATTTTTAACTCCTAGATGGCATATGATCTCCATATTTCAGGTGGGGTTTTATTGGTGGTGCTGTCCTGGTGTTAATTGAATTTTTAGGGTGGCATGTGCAGGCTGAAGTTGGCAAGATGAGGCGTGTTGGATTTTTCCTCTACTGTGAGGTGAGTGAGGGAGGCATGAGAATAGGAGCTCGCCTCTAGTTGCACATCAACAGGCAAAGAAGTTGGCCAAAGATGCCAGTTCTTGGCAGACAAGAGTGTGTGTGTGTGGGAAACAACTGGCTATTGTTTCAGATGTTATGACTATATCCTTTTCTTTTCTTGGATGACCTGAATCATCAGCAATAGTGTGTAAGGATGGTGCTGTTGATTACTCTGTGCTTCTGCTGGAGTACTTGACCATATCAACCCTTTCTTTACCCTGGAAGAGGCAACTTTGGGGAAGTGCTGTGTATGTGTTTAGGCTTGATAAGTTTCTGGTTTGCTGGGCTGCAGTGTGTGCACACAGGAATTTTGGGGAAAAACCTGCGTGCTCTGTAAGGATCTAGGCTGCCTGCGAACCACTTACAAAAGAGAATCTTGTGGATTCTGTACAGCTGCTTCTCTTTCTTCCTCTGACATCCCTTGTCTCTCAAGAGCCCAGCATGTAGAGAAAACATGCTTTCTAGCATGATTTGAATGACAAGCCAAAGCTGATTCTCAGAGAGGCTTATGTCCTATGTCACGTGGTTCTCTTTAAATTAAAATGGTGGATCATGGGGTTATGCTCATCATAAGAAAAAATGATCTTGGTTGTGTCTTGCAAAAATTAATCAGATTAATTACTGGGTTACCGGAAGCTTCCAGACTTCCCTTAATAATTGCTTCTCTCTGGACAAAAAGGTGTCCTTTTTCTTTTTTTTTTTTTTTTTTACAGGTCTTCTTGAGCTGTCCTTGGGAAAATTCAGAAATGTGCTACTTAATCATACCAATCCAGTGGAAGCTGTAATCAGGAACATTGCAAGCAATGTGACTGTTGTTATTTTTCAAGTACATGCCCAGCAAAGCGATGTGGTGATATCCTTTGATAAGGTATGGTAAGAGTGTCACTTCTGTTCTTAAGTGCTACTTTTCTTTTAACAAAGGAGTTGGCTCTGGTATGTGTAGAAATATAGAACTGAAGCTGTATAAATAATACTAATATAAAATAATACTATCTTAATACCTGCATGGCTCTTGGACAGTATTAGTTTGGTTTCAGAAATCCTTTCCTGTATATCATAGCTGCTATTTTGGATGACTTGCTAAAGGAATTTCAGAGCTGACTTGAAAATGCTTCAAGGCTTTTTGCTCTTGGTGGAAATGATGCTTTTGACATGTGACTGCTGACTACTATCCGTTAGCTTGTAAAATGGAAAACAAGATATGTGATATTCTGTGAGAAGTATTTGCTAGATACCTCATATGCTAAACATGTTTGCTTTGGGATGTTTAGTTGTCTGCTGTTTGTGGCTTGGATTTAGCCACTACAAATAGGATGTCTTGTTACCCCATCTTTTTGTCCTGAATGTAATTCTCCTTTGGTGGCGCATGGAGAAATTTAGTCCATAGTGCTCCAATGAAGGCTTCTACTTCTAGCCCACAATAGAATCATTCTTACTGCTGTACACTAGCCTCAGTTTGTCCCATCATTACTGGGTTGCAATCATCTAAAATACTGTTGGGTTTTTTTTTATAGTGCTGCAAGGCTCTAGCTTTTGTTTGAGCAGAATGTAGACTAAGCTGAAGGTGGTAGACAGAGACCTGACAGCTGCCATCCAGTTTCCTGCTCTCCATCAGGTTTATCCAAATGAGAATATATTGAGTGCTGAGAAGTATCCTGGGAAGCCCAGGAGATGGATAACCTGTAATACAAGTCACTCAGCTCAGTCATCTTTGTACTGGTGAAATAACCAGGATTACAGGGTTAAGGCATTAATGTTATACCTGTTCAGTCTTTGATTACCACTGACAGAATATTCTGCTGCCAGTTCAGACCCTCTGCCATTGGCCTTACCAGGCCAAGGGCAGTGATGCATAAATGTGGCTATACTGCTTTTAGGACTAGCCTGCCTCTGGAAATAATGAAGCTAAGCCAGACTATAAAGTCTGCCAGGTCCAAAGTGCTTCCTTACAGTGTTGCCTCAGATAGATGTGGCCTTCTTGGGCAAAAGCACATTTTCCATGCTGAAAAATAGATTTGACTGCAGGTCAATTATTTGTTCAGCTGTGATACTGATACTGTGAGTGTGATATTGCTTCATCTTTCCTCAAGACCCCCGGTTCTAGAAGGGCTGGTGGTGGTGGGGATTGAGTCAGTCGGTGAACTGGCCCCAGGCACTTGTCTGGCATGGCTAGTGTTAAGCCAGCTGTCATACAGTCATCTTCATTCTGGTGGAGAGAGTGAAGGGTTTCTGCGCTTCCCAGAATGTACCATCCCTCACTTTTTGTGGGGGATATTCCAGTCCCTTTACACTTCTAGTAGTCAATTCATTGCTGTGCAGTTGTAGGCTTCAACTAGCTAGTTTTCTCTGCAACTTGCCTGTGATTATCACCTCTTTAGTAGTATCAACTTATCACCTGAGTTTTGAGCCTCAGCTAGTCAGTGTGTGGTGTCAGAGGCTGCTCCCTTTTTTCTGTCTTCCTTTTATCAGCTAGCTAAGGACTGAATGCCTCCTCTGTGGTCACTGGCACTGAAATGTGTGCCCTGTGGGTTTGTGGCAGGAATGTGACTCCTGAACAATAGGTCAAGTTGTTGTAGAAATCTTTTGAAGAAGAAATGCTTGTTTGTATCATTTGTTTCTGTCCAGAATCCATCTGTGAACAGCTCAGGAACCGGAGTAGACAAAGGACTGGTTTCCGTCCTTCGGCCTCAGCAGACTGTATGTACGTGGTACCTTCGGTCTCTGGATGCTAGCCAGGTGCTCAGCACAGCTATCTCTATTCCCTATATGGAGAAAGGTATGTTCTTATTACTTGGTAAGGGATACCACCTCTACTTATTGCAAGCTAACTGTGAAATGAGTGCCTTTCAAAGGTGATATTATTACATGATGCAAACATATGATGGAGATGCCAGAAATTCTTTTGAAATGGTCTGAAAAAGTTTAGTGTTGCTCACTGCAGAATTGAGTTGTGTATAAGGATATGCTGTATGGTCTTGTCATGACTTCAGCCTTAGAGTAGAAAACTGTCATGTATGCATCAGGACTTAGCTTAGACTGCAGTGAAACAACTTGTGCTGTTGGCAGGACTAGAAGCTGACAATTTTATGTGCTTGGCAAGCAGGCTATGCCAGCAAGTACCTCCATTGCTGAGGTCTTTGATATCTTTTATTTTTTATTTTTTTTTTTCATGCATCTGAGGAGGAAGTAACAACTACTACAGTTATATTTTCTGTGTTCTAGATCCTATTCCTGGAGGCTGTAATCTAGAGTTTGACTTGGAAGTGGATCCAAATATTTACCTGGACTATACATTGATTGATACACACATCAAGTTTGCCCCTGCAAACTTGGGATATAACAGGTGTGTAAAAAACTGAGTGCACTGAACAAGACCTTATTTGGCCAAGATCATAAAACAAGATTCTGCTGAAAAGGCTGAGTATCCAGCTGCTGGCAGAAATCTTGTTTGCTGCAGCACACTGAAAGGTAAATGAGGAGAAGGAGAGATAATATGTGAAAGAGATAGTTGAGAGCTGTATCTTGTGGAAATGACTATGCAACTTCAGATATGCAAGCAGTCAGCAAATACTTGATCTTCCCATTCCTCATTATGACTTAATCTGCTTAAGGAGCAATTGTGTATTCTATCTAGTTTCATTCTGTTGCTGGTACTGAAGCCTGATAATGACCTAGAGTTTTGTCTAACATTGAGACTTCAAGTTATAAAGCATTATTTCCTGAATGGTGCCTGGTGTCTCAGGTGATAGGCAGGGAATGGGAAGGCTGTGTTCAGAGCTGTTTGTATATTTAATATGCATGGAAAACCAAACGGTGATGTTGTGATCTTTGGTTGTTGTCACCTCTTGGAGTTCTGGTGCTGTTTCCTTATGACAACTTGTAGGAAGCCTCTGTAAATGTAAAGGCAAGTGCCAGTACAGACACTACTTGCATCAGAGTGCTTCTGCATAACACTTCTGTAGTCTGTGCTTGCAAACATTTACAGTCTAGCTTTGAATTATCTGCTAGCGTGAACTTCTAAGGAGTAGAAGTGCTGCCAGCTGAGCCAGGTAACTTCTGAAAGCTAAAGTTAAAATCTGGGGGCTTGTGATGGGCATGTAGATGATCTCTTTAATTGCAGAGGAGCAAACCCACCATCCTGTGATTCAGGGACTGGTCAGAATTCCAGATGGCGTCTGCGTTATGATGTCTACCAGTACTTCTTACCAGAGAATGATCTTTCTGAGATGGTACTCATGAGCCACATAAGGAGGATGTCTGAGGTGCGAAGTATCAAAGCCAATGGCATTAAAGTAAGTGTGAAGCACTGTTGTTACAGGCATGTGGCAGTGGCACTACTTCATGTTTTCTTCTCCCCTGTACTTGTCTTCCTTGAGTGGTGACATAAGCAAGCTGCTGATGCTTCAGGCTTCTTACTTGTATCTGGGACTTCTGGCTAGGAAGTATACAGTGAGTCTTGCATGCAAAATGGCAACCGCTCTTTTGGCATAGAGGTGGATAGTCAGCAGAGCCCCAAGTGTGGCAGAATTGAAACATCTTGCAATGGACTCTTATTAGGTAGGCATTGAGTAGTCTGAGATGTTCCTATGTCTTATACCCTTTTCTCAATGAAACCAGCTTTTATGGCAGTGTCTTCTTGCTTGCTGTATACTGCTTTAGTCACAGTTCTTCTTCAGCAGTAAAAGCCAGCTTGCATATAGCTATACTGCTACTGAGTGCCTGTAAATCCAGGAGCAGAGCCAATTCTGACAAAGATGGGTAATCTCCTGTGGTGCCTGATAGATGCTGGTGTCTGGCATCCTCAGATGTTGAGGACTGAGTAGGCAATGCAAGGAAGAGAGCAGTGGTAGAGAATAGAGTGGAACTGGAATACAGATGAGTACCATTTGGAGTGGCATAAAGAGATCTGATACGTGAGAGCAAACACTTACTACATGTTTACCTGCTCTCCAGCAAAGAGATTGGAAGGGATGGAGCAGGAACTCAGTGGCCATGGCCTGCCTGGTTTGCTAGTGAGTAGAATGGCAGCCTTGCCAGCTTCCGAGGCCAGACCTGGGTTAGTAGACTGGCAGGGAACCTGAGCTCAAACAGGGAGGAGCAAAGCATATGAGTGAGAGAGTCTTCTCCCCTGTCAGAAAATATAGTAATGCTGGAAGAAATGCAGTCAGTCCTGTGAGCCTTTAATGCTTCAATTTAATTCTGAGAAGGTTCAGAATAGGAGAGCTCTTGCCTGGAGTTCTTGCGGATAGTCTTCCTTGAGCTGCTGAGTATTGCCTCAGCTGTATGAACACATCAACATGCCATCAGTAACAGTGACAAGCAGTTCATTGCAATTGAAAATATGCTTTACTGTTCCAGATGCTTACACTGACAACTGATGACAAGACCAATGTCTACTTTTCCTCACTTCCTGGACAAGGTGTGATCTACAACGTCATAGTATGGGATCCTCTTTGGAATACTTCTGCTGCATACATACCTGTGCATACGTATGCCTGCAGCTTTGCTGACCTAGTGGATAGCTGCTCTTCTCTTAGTAAGTTTGGACTTGTATATCCTTGCCAACTTGTCTCAAGCTTATTGTGCTCCAAAATGCTGAATGGTCCTTTTGAGATTATTTTAAATGTGTGAAGAAGCATTTTGTTTTACACTGGATATATTTTATTACTTTATGATGGAGTTTACTTGTTGATTGAGGAGAAATTCTAGGATGATGAAATAAGAGTAAGAAGAGCATTAGCAATTGAAGGTTTAACTTAATGAAGGTTTAATATTGTGGCTTGACAATATATAACTTTCAGTTCTATAGTGCCAGTCTAGGTTTTTCCATCTGAACTGGATACATCATGTTAAATCAATTGTAGGACTATAGATTCTGCATGTATAACTAAGCTAATTAAACATGAACTAGATTAGGGTCTAGTCTGATATTTATTTTGTGTTTAACTGTGCTAGTGCTATCAGGACTCTGTAACCTACAAATATTTTGAAAGGAGGTGGTCACCTAAAACAAGCATAATATCAGCAATAGTGGAATGACCACAAAGTCATGCTACTTTGTACAAGGTTATATAATGGTAGAATTTGAGCAGAAAAAGAGTAAAGCTGCCATTCCCATTATGACTGCAGTAGGGTCAAGTATAGTGGGTAGAATATGGTGCATAAAGTAAGATGTGCTTTCATGTTTACTTTCTTACGTACTGTAACACACAACCGTCTTATGACAGCATGAGATTATCTAGGCTGAACCTCTCTTCTGTAATTTGGAGAACTAGGAAAATGTGGTTTATTTTTAAAAATGGCTTAAATAATAGTAAGAATTTTGCCTAGGACACAGGTGAGTTGTCCTAGGATGATGATGGTCCTTTCTTTTGCATGAAAAATATATTAAAGGGACATCATGTTGAAGGCTGCAGTGCTAAAGACTAGAGCTGCTGCCTGGGTCACTACTCCTATGGCACTGATTTTTAGGGTGGTTGGATGTACCTTTATTTTTTTTTTTTTTTAAAGCTGAGCAGAGAATTTTCAGGTAAAGCTATATCTTAATCAGCAAGTTAGAGCTACCTAACTAATTGTTACAGAAATGTCAATCTTCTGAATAAGGAGGAAGGTTGTGACTTAGTCTGGGACTACTTCAGTATTCTGTTGGAGTTCCGGTCAAGATAGCTGGTAGTTCAGCTATTGCAGATTTGCTCACATGGTGTGTCTGAAGAACTGGCAGATACGAAGTTATCAGTTACAGCAAACTGACCATACCTTTGTCTCACTGTGGGAACTACCAGGTAGGATGCTCTAGTAACCCTTTCTTTCTCCTTCTAGGTAAACTCTCTACCAAAGTATTCTTTACTACTTTCGGTGTTCTTGGTCTTTTCACTTGCTTTTTTGGGCACAGATTCTGGAAAACAGGTACTGAATAATTGTTTTTTCCTCTTTTCATAAGTCTGATTGGAATGTCATAACTGATTTTGCTGTAACTTAGAATGGTGGTGTTATTAATAAGATTCCTTTGATAGTTATTACATGTCAATTAGGTCCACTGCTTGCTTTTACAGGATCTGATCTTTTAAGCACAGATGAGCAAGGAGTTCCTGTTATGCAGGGAACAGAAATGTAGAGCTAGGATGAATGCTGGGCAGCATATATATAGCATGTAATTTTTGACTGAAGAGCTTGAGGACACTGCTTTCCAGATCAAAGTGTTGTCTAGCTGTCCGTGGCTGGGAAGCACAAAAGGAACTGATATGTTCCTTCCCTGTTGTAACTTCAAGATATTTGAAGATGTACTGAAGTGAGTTTGGTATGAAGTGTTATGACAGTATACTTTTTCCTTCTTTTCTAGACTTATTCTTCATGGGCTTCATATTCACAGCCGCCTTCTTCTTTGTATTCATCACACGGGTAACTGGCCTTGATTATGATGGTGAGTAGATGTGTTAGGATACCCCGTACCCTTCCAAGAGTATTATTATGAATCTCTTAAGTAAAATCTCGGTTGTGCTTGTTGGCCAGCCTTAGGAAGGATAGGAGAGTGTTATCTGGGCACTTGAACTGAGCTATGATTACCATAATAGCTGAATATGCAACAGAGTACCTGTTGCTTCCAACAGCAGAATTAATATAGCTGCAACTATAAAAGACAAATTTCAGTATCTAGCCAAGGAAGATCCAGGTTTTTAGAAATCCTGGAAATTTGCAACATACTTCCTTTCTACTTTCTTTTATAATGGGTGGACCTCAGTTTCTGATCAAATACAGATTTCATCTGTAAAACAAGTAGAAAGTCTGTACCCTGCTTGATAGATCAGCAACAATTAGTTCTTTTTGTCTGTGTCCTGCCTTGTAGTTACATTTTTTGATACGTGTGCATTAGCAGTTGCAACCTTAACTGCCCTGAGAATTGAAGGTATTAATAATGTGCATAGTAGCAAGCCTTTTATTTCAGCCCTTTACTGCTCTTCCAGTAGTCCATTCTCAATTGCAGACTGGAGTCTTAAGTGGAATATGCATGAGGCAAATACTAATACTCTTGGCTTTATTCAGAAAGTTTTCATTAAGTAACAATTGAAAATGTGAGTAAAGCTGCTGATACAGTGTTGCAATAACAAGTTTTCAGAGTTTTGGAATTTCCCCTTTTGTTTTTCAGTGCGTCTTAATTTGACAGCAGTAGCTGGAATTATTGGAGGGCTCCTCTTGGTTGTGAGCTGGTGGAGATTTGGCTCAATCATACTCTGCATGTTTATTATTGGACTTGTGCAGGGATTTCTCTTTTCATCAACAGTCTTCTTTACCCCACTAGGTATGCACTGAAATACTCTGCTGCAAAGTGCTGGCTATGGAGTGATGTGTTCCTGCTGTATTACAGGGACATTGCAAGGCTCTAAAATGAATGCTGCTCTGGTTTATCTTAGTATGATGTTTAACTTTCCCTTTCCAGTGTTGTGAGGAATAGTGATATACCTGAAGCCTTTGTTCAGGTGTGCTGTAATTAAAACTACTTAGGGAATCTGCACTAGTGGGAAAAGGAAACTGCTTATTCTGTGGAGAACTTTCTGAGGCCCCTTCTACATAAGCTGTGTGCTGTCTCAGCAGTCAGTGCCACCAGCTCTGTTCCAGGCATACACTTGCTGTCTGTCTTTATTTCCTGTCCAGAGCAAGTCACATAAGAAAATCTGCAGTCTTAACTTAGAGGCTTCAGATGTAAAGGCAATATGGATTGAAGAACTCTTGCTGCTATCTTTCACCATACTACAGTGCAAGGCTCTGGGAGCACTGCACTCTAGGAGTGAAATTTGTATTTGTAGCTGGATTCGTATCATTAGGGTCTTCAGAATGACTTTGAGAGAATCAGTAGACTAATTGCTTAAAAGCAAGTGAGGCTACTGAGCTGAAATCCCTTGGGAGCATCACAATGTCAGCCACACTTTTTTCTATCTTGATTTTAAACATCAGTAGTCTTCTACTTAAGATCCCTTGGTGGGACTGTTTTTCTTTAGTCATCTGTGTTTGACTTAAGCCACAATTCTGTGATAATCCATGCAGTCCCTGGTTGGTCTTCATTAAAGCAAAACTGGGTTGAGCTGGGGGTCAGCTTAGGAAAGGTCAGGCCTTAGAAAGCAAGGTCAAAGTAGTGTTTGAGTGACTTCATTACTCTTCCTAAATCCGAAAGAATTTGTTGCATTGTGGTGTTGTCATGGCTGCACTTGCACCATACTAGTGTAAAATATACATAGATACAGGTTTATGTATTCTAAACCTATATAAGTAACAAAATGGCTTCTTACGGGGCAGAAATACTCTGGTACTTTTCATTCTTACCAGATGAGTAACATATGCCTCATAAAAAAAATCTTTGCTTCATGAACATGGTTTGCTGTCCAAACTGAGTACAGGACCTATACTCACTATACTCAACTAGGGCAGTCTTTTTCTGTTCTTGTTTTGAGTAACTGTTACAATGCGCCTTAAACATCTTCTTCACTTGAGCTCAAAAGTTGAGCTTTTCAACACTGCACTCTAGATATTTTTATTGTACTAAATCTGTGGGATGCTGGGGGAGGGGAGAGCTCACCCCAATCACTTGCACAAAAGGAAATGTTTTACTAACTAGTAAATTACATGTGGAATGTGATGTCTTTACAGGAGACTACAGGGTCTTCCGTGACGATGTGGTGTTCTGGGTGACCTTTTCTTCTGTAGCCTTGCTGATTCCAGTGCTTTTTGTTGGCTGTCCAAGAATTGTGAGTAATCTGCACTGTCACCTTAAAGGGAGGAAGGCTGTCAGACTTCTTAATGCAAAATGTAGTTCTACAGGATACGTACAGAAAACTTAACACAGCTTCATGAAGTCAGCGCAGGACCAGCACTGGGGAGTTCTTGTTCAGCCCTGCTTGTGCTGGGTGGTCCATAATCAAAGGAATGACTCTCTGCAGTGTTGCACATAGCATCTGCTAATGCTTGCATTTAGCTGACTTCTGTTGTCTTAAAAGGATGTCTGTAGAACAGGTGTGTGCAGCCACCTTCCAGTAGAAGAACTGGTACCAATTACTACCTTAATGAGGTGGGGGACTAAAGAGTGTTTATCAGTCTCCTGAAGCTGTGTTTTCTCTTCCCCTGTAGCTGAACATACTGGCCTCTGGAATAGTAGGCTCTTATGCAGTGATCCTAGCTATTGCTTGTTACATCTACACAAGCCTTGCTTACATCACCTTAGACCTGCTCAGAAGGGTCCTCAGTGATTACTTCAGCAGAGCTTACACCAGTGTGCCTTTTCAAACAAATGGTGAGTACAGCTCTAAAGACTTCTTTTTTTTTTTTTTTTTAAATTAAAAACACTGCCTCTTTGGCTCTATTGTAAACAGTAATTGAGGATAGGAAGGAATAAGCGAAGAACAAAATGAGTACAGTATAAGGTTTAGCTCCCAAATGATAAAATCTAGTCCTGTGAAAGAAATATTTGAGTACGCTCCAAGGCAGCAACCTTCCAGCAGGTGTTATGTGACAGAGGCCCTTGTGAAAGATGTTTCTTGGGCTTGGACCTTGCTGGTGAGTTTGTGGGGTCGGCAGACAAAAGGCCTAATGTGCTAACTTAACAGGCTCATCTAGCCCCATGTGTGTTATCCCCTTTGCATGGAGTGACTAAGCATGTGAAGCTGCAGAGACAGTACTTCATTCTGTCACTAAATTTGTTCAGTATTTGTGCTTGGGAAAGGAAGGAATGTTCTGCTTTGATACAGGAATCTGTTTGGTTTCTCTTTTTCAGACTTCATTATCCTGTCAGTGTGGACAATGCTGGCCCTCAGTGGAATAACTGTGCAGCTTCGCCGAGAGAGAAGTGAAGTGCCCTTCCCACCGCACCCCTATCTTGCCTGGAAGCGGGAAAGGGAGCGCAGAAGCACCAATGTCTTAGACCCTAGCCATCATATCCCTCCCCTGAGAGAGAGGATCCGTAACAAGCTGCTGCATATCAAAGAGTTCTTTCAGAAAGAGCAGCCAGCTGGGGAGAGAACTCCTTTGCTTCTGTAACCTGCCAAATAACTAGTGGGAACAGAGAGGAAGAATCTAGAAATGGCGACATAAGTGATCACCAGCAAACCAGGCAGTGGTGCAGGATTACCACTGCCAGTTTGCCGTGCTTAATTTAAAGATGATCATATTTGCCCAGCCTGGAAGAAAAGTTATCTGTTGGTACACTACATGCTGTTTTGTGACTCTTTCCTCGATGGCCCACTCAGCCTGCTGTAACGTGTATGTCTAGCTGCAGAATCTTGTACTAATGGTCAAGTACAGGTATTTATCTTGTGGTGATCTAGTTTGATGTTTAGGTATGGGAAATACTAAACAACCCTTAGAAAGCCACCAGTACAGTTCTGGTTCTTCTCTTGCAGTGTGGTAACCACTGCTGAAATATTGCCTGACTGGCTCCTTAAAGTGGACAGTCTCTCAAATTGTGAGGCATGAAAGATGAGGACTGTACACAGAAGTTCTTCTAGCAGAAACTGAAGTATCACCACCTAATATAGGTACAGAATGTGTGGCTGCAAACACAGTTGTTTCCAAGAAGTGTTGCTGTACTTTGCAAGCTAAACTGGGTGACTTGAATTTAAACTGCACTGAATTAACTGTTACAAGTGTGCACACTGGGGCTCAGGAAGTGGACCTGATCTGAGACAAGAAGACTTTCTTTCAGCTGGTTCTGTAGCAAGCTGGTCATCTGTGCAGAGATGACTGCTAAGAGTACGCAAGAGGCTTGCCTCCTTGTTAGCTTTCTGAATAGTTTTTGTCTTGTTTCTGCTCTGGTATATTTTCTTTTTTTGATGGTGCTGTCATAAAAGGAAAAGCTAAATAAGCTCTTTGTAGCCAACAGCAGTTCTGGTTTGTTTTTTTTTTTTCCCCTGGAATTGATTGAAACACTTCTTATTTTTAATCAATATATCTTTTAATTCTGCCATTAAGGGGTGAAAACCAGCATCCAGATAGCAAAATCCTGACCAGGATCCATACTGACTATGTACCTTGCCACTTTGGATTGCATCTGTCCAAAGTGGAATGTAGTATAAAACTGGATAAGGGTGGATGATTGTGATGTTG
>WYDI02003776.1:57190-76400 GCA_009867235.2 Psittacus erithacus
TTGTGATGTTGTGTGGTGGCTTTATTGATTTCCTTAAAACCAAACAGCCATATTCAAAATGCAGACCGGAGCATTGTGGTTTTGGCTCACATA
This sequence comes from Psittacus erithacus, assembly GCA_009867235.2. Lineage (NCBI taxonomy): Eukaryota > Metazoa > Chordata > Aves > Psittaciformes > Psittacidae > Psittacus > Psittacus erithacus. Next base: position 57,284 of record WYDI02003776.1, read on the forward strand.
AATGCACAAGCACTCCTGAGGCTGTCCTTGGTTTTACCTGCCTTTGCCCACCATACCCAATCCTGGGCTTCATGGTCAGTGTTTACATGGTGATCTGTCATGCATTAAATGATGGTTGGTTGAAGTCTTGCATCCTGTACCTTGGTATAGGTTATGGTAGCTCTTCTTCCTCCTATCTTTGTACTTCTAGTGTGGGCAGCAAAGTGTATGGTCCTTTCTGTCTGAAGGTGGATGGCTGTTCTGCTACCTGAACAAAATCCTCATGAGTGAATACCCTCATGGCGGCAACTCAGGTTCTTGGCCATCACTTTAAATTCTTGGTATAAGTATGTAAGGAAACTGGAAAAAGAGCTTTATTTGGGAACTTAGGTGAAAGTTAAGACACCCTGGCAATAGGAAGGAATTAATGGCTTTAAAATGACTCTACTTACCTGCCCTTTTTCTTTAAGGAGTGAAAGCTTAATGGCATAGTAAGAGTGACTGAGCTCATCTGATGTGTAGAGTGACAAATCCTGTGATTGCTTGGAGCTGGAACATTTGCCTCAAACAGTAGAGCAAGGCTGAGATCCTGCAGTTTGTGTCTTGCTCCAGTGTGCTGTTGTGGCCCATGAGAGGCTCTTTCCCTAGCCTCTGACAGACAGATGCTTGCTGCTGCCCTTGCTGCACTGACACCAAGCATGTCTTTGCTGTATTTGATGGCAAGTAGCAAACACTTATTTGGTATACAAATGCTCTTAAACATGTTTACCTTGGTCTTTTTATAACTGCTGCAATTAATATTGTGCAAGAAACAAGTTTAATTTTCTATATCTTTTATAATAAATATGTCTTTTGAAAGAATACTGGAACTAATGGGGTCTCTTTGAATTCAAGGATGCTTTTACAACTTTGGTTCTGTCTTCGGTATTGTAGGGATAGTTTGTTTTGGAAAAACTTCTTAGCCCCAAGGGATGGTGGGGGAGGGGAGGGAGGAACTTGGCTGACCTGTTGTAAGGACTTACTGTAGTTGCAGTGACACCCTGAGGTGGAAGAGGAGTTACGTTCTGTGTAGCTAGTGAGGAAGTGCATGATCCAAAGAGGCTTTTTCTTACAGCTTTGTCAGATGAGGTTCTAGAGAACAAAGGAATGGTGGTCATCCGCTTCTTGACTGGAAACTGGTCTGCAAGATCATGTAGGAAGTCTATGGCAGAAGGGGGCTTTGGACTCTTTCTAAAATCCTGACTTGGAGATTTACTTTCTCTTAGACTGCTCAGAGACAGTATGGGAATTTTCTTCCTTATTCTGTAAGCCGTAGTGGGTAACGGTGGTAATAATGAGAATATACAAACTGATCCACTGGGGTTTTGAAGGGATAATCTTCAAGTTGCTTTTTGTGTACCCTCTTAGGCAGTTGCAAAATGAAAACTGGATCCTACCCTGCTATGCCTCTCTGGAGTGCTGAGCCTCTCATGGGAAGCATTTACTGCCTTGCTGTGTTAGCTGTGCTAAATTTTGCAAAGCTACCTTGCAATTTTGCTAGCTTAAAATAATACTATCTAATGCTCCTGGAGACTCTATGTCCTTCTATGCAGTGGTTTGAAGCTTCCTGTAAACTGAAGCTTCCTGTAAACTGAAGCTTTCTGGACTATTTTCTGCTGTAGAGAATTCTTCTGCCAAGATAAATCCAGCGCACTTCTTTCACTTGAGTCTTCTGCAGTCTTTGGTACATTATAGTAATGTGTAATGATCACATTGTGGTATTTGTCTTAGCTGCTTGTTGAGCTTTCCTAGATCTGCATGTGCTTCGGTTCTGCTCCAAATCTGCAGGAGAAGCCCTTTTCCTCCTTCCCTTGCTCTCACACCCATGCTGATTTCTCCTAGCAGTTAAACAAGCTATGGCACAAGTGAAATCTAGGACACTGATTTTCTCAAACAGGTCTTCCTTTGTTCTTGTCTTTACTTCCTTGCTTTAAAAACACGAACCTAACCTGACTCCTGCTTCATGAAGTGCTATAAATGTCAGGCAGCTTGCCTGCCTGCTTCCCCAAATGGTCAGAAAGTATGACTGAAAGTAGAAACAACTCTGGCTTTCCATGGATGTACTTTAGTGAAGAGGAAGACAAACTGAGTTGGGAGCATGTTTTGGGAAATTATAGAAGGGGGCCCACAAAATAAATGTTGCTTTGTCATCTTGGCGGTTGTGTCCTATGCAAGTGGCTTTCCTTATGGGAAGGAATGGCATGGTGTAGAGCTCCCAGTCCAACAGTCTACTCTGCTAATGCTTGGTAAGAAGAAAAGGTATTAGCAGTTGTCATTAGATCTTTTTAACTGGTTGGTAGAAATGTTGTGTGTGTCAGGTTATAAAGCACTCAAACCATTTTGGGGGCCCAACTGCTGGGTGTTATATAAAACTCTCATAGAGGTTTCTGAGGAAAATGTTGTGTTGGCTTAACACCATTGCCACTTGGGGCTGCAAGCCTGGCTTGGGGAAACCTGAGCAGAATGCGAACTTTGTGAGGTGCCAGTCTGAAACCCAAACTCAGTCCTGTCAAGTACAGTAACTAGCTGACTTACTTTTGGTATTGCTACCAGAGAGACTGCAGCATAGCCTAGCTTGCCCAGTGCCTTGATATCAAGCTGGTCTTGTTTTCCTGCATCTGAGGCATTTGGGCATTGCCAAAACTGTATGAAACTGTCCCAAGCAACTGGAAAACAAAAAGGAGGGTAAAACAAGTTGAGTTTAAAACTGCTTGATGACCAAAATCCTGTTACCAAATGGCACAAACATCGGTAACTCTTCAGGAGGATGTATTTATTTCTTTAATTTCTAGAGGACTGTCTCAGCACACTTCTGCTCCTAACCCTGAGGTGTGAGGTGTATGTTTTGGCTTGTAGTGTCAAGGCAACAGGCTGGGTTAAGACCCCCAAAATCATCCTTCAGCACTGCAGATCTTGTAGCTATTGCTCACCCATGACATCTTCCTGTTTCCCTGAACTAGTGCCAGGTTACTGTTTCCCAGCCTTTGCTTTTCTTTGCAATAGCAAAAGAGATAAATGAAGCTTCAAGGATTTCTTTGTTCCCCTCTGTATTTGTCCACTGCTCCAACCTGCAACATGTGTGAAAACAGCCTTTCCCACCACCTGCATTCTGTGCATTTTCACTCACACTTCTCACCCCTGCAAGGCTTTTCAGCTTTCATGCTTGCATTGTCCTTGTCTCGTCCTTGTCCTCCTTTATTTGAAAACTTCTGAAAAATCAATATGTGCATTTTTTCACTAAGCCTTGGAGCTTTTAATCTCTCTTCCTTAAGAGCTGGCAGCAGTGTGATGTAGGTTTGCATGTGATCTTTGTGATGGTACTTGGGGGGGGCTTTATTACAACCTTGATTTCTGGTTGGTTTAGCTAGTGAATAGTCAGAATGGGAAGCATTGAGCTTCCAGTATGTGAATACCCTATGGAAAACAAGCACTGTAAGCATCAGGTCTGTGTTCTGACTCAGTGGCTGAGGTGCATGGACATATCCCTGCCTATTAATTTGAACTGTAGTTGATATTCACCTGGTTTGATTGTCTTCTTTGACATCTTTGGTGCTTCAAGTTTTCTCTAGAAATGAGAGCTCCAATAATTTTTCTGCTTGTTCAGGCAGAAGCTTGTTTATACCAGACCTTGTCTGTAGGCAGACAGCTGTCTCCTGTTGGAGTATGCAAGGCTTTGGCCTTCCATGAGTGCTGGGGGAGGACAGCTTCACAACAGAGCAATAAATCGGCTCATTCTGGGGGTGAGAGGGAGTGGCTGTGTACAACTTGCCTGCCTGCTTCAGAACTGGCTTTTCACAAGCCTGTCTTGTCAGGAAAAGCACTCCTTGCATTTTTCTGCATTTCTTTAGAGCCTTCTGGTGTCACAACAGATTGTTTTCTAATGAGCTCAAACCAAGCTGGATTAACCTCTCTTTATCCTGAATGCTTTGGAGGGAAAGCCATATGCAGGAAGCAGAAAGAACCATGTCTGGAGTATATTGTAGGAGGCAGGTGCTGTTTGCCCAGCTAGTAATTTAATGAGCTGCAGATGGTGATTCATTTAAGTTGTTTACTATGTTCCTGGGTGTAGTATTGGAAGAATGAAGACACTGGTCACCCTGCACCAGTTCATGTGATGTGTTGTTTGGGCTTCCAACAACTCAACTGTTGAAAATCTATGTAATGTTTTTCACTGCTGAAATAGCTGTCCTCAAATGTGTTTTTTAATGTTTCCCATGCTGTATGGAAACAATTCATTCTGCTGTTCTTTAAAAAAAGGTAAAACTTCATCTTTGGGCAACAGAAAGGGAATGCAGCTGGAGTGCTGCTTGCTTCCCTTGTGCCACTGTTCTCTAGCTTGTGTCCAAGGTGTGTTGCCAGCATGTACTTTTTCCAAGACTGGAATTGGGAAATGTTTCCTTCCATGTTGAGCAGCTGTTTAAGGTTTTCTTCTTCTAAATGTCAGGTGAAATCTTCTTGTAAACTTGGGAAGTAATGATGTTATTGGTCTTGTGGAAGGCGCCCCTGCCTATGGCAAGGAGGCTGGAACCAGATGGTCTTTACAGTTCCTTCTGACCGGAACCAGCCTGTGATTCCATGCTGTTCTCTAACACAAAGTTGCAATCACACTGGCTCCAACAGGTGCTCTGCTGCATCAAAATGTGCCTGGGGAAGGAAGGTGCTTGCAGGCAGCCGACATATTAGTATCTTTTCTCATACAGTCACTGAAACAGAACATGTTTTATTTTGCAGCACGCTTTAGCATGTGGAAGCTCAGCAGTTTCGTTTAGTCTGTTCTACTGTCATCAGCATGAAAATCAACTGCATCACAAAAGTGGGAGGTGCAAAAGGTGAGGCTGAGTGACCTACACTTTTAGCAGGTATGTGCACCTGGTGTCAAACAGCTGTGTGCCACACGTGGTTCTCCCTGCACACCATGGGGTTCTGGAAAGGTAAGTTTAGCAAGAGGTCTTCTGTTGACATCATACAGAACCTACCTGACTGCTTTAAACAGCCACAACAGGCATTGTTTCCTTGGTGCTGGTTTGGGGATCCATGTGTGGGAGAGTATATGGACCTTTCTAGTACAGCAATGAGATGGTTTTGTTTGCACATTGTGTCAAATGGCTCCCTCTGAGCCACTGTTCCTGTGACAGCTGTGCAGAGGGCTGGCATCTTCCCAGCACCTACAGCTGGGCTCTTGCTTTTTCTCCTTTTGTGATTTTGGTCTCTTGTGGCAGATGTTGCTTCCAGAACTTAAGCATGGTGTCAAAAAAGCTGGTCATGTTAAAATTGACGCCTCCACCACATAACTTCACTTCTGACTTAACTATTTCCTTAGTTCTTCTGTCTCATTCTTCCATTGTCATTGCATACAACCTCTCATACTGTGACCAGCACCATTGTTCTGTCAGCCAATTTAACTACCTGTCATCATCAGACACTTGGACATCAGTGTCTCCAGAGAGAAAAAGTGTATGTTTTACACTCAAACAGGAGATTTAGAAAGTCTTAATCAGAAAAAGTGCTTTTAATGCGTAATGTTTACAAAATAACATGAAAACTTCTGAAGCCAATGTAACTCTTACCTTGGGTATCTACAAAGGGATCCTAGTAAACATAATTCCATACAAAAGCAGGGCCATCCATTCTGTATTTGAACATAATCTTCTACTCTAATGCCCTTGCTTGAAATAGCTTTAGCTTTTTAAGTTTTTTAGTTGTAAGAAGCAGCCCAGTCTATTTTCGGGCTGCCCTTTGGTTTTAGCTCAGATGAATAGCTACTACTTGTATTTATGATTTAGCATGACATTTATTACCTGTTTTTATGCACCAAATCTGTGATACTGAAAACAAGATTCTCTTCAGAGAAATCATGGGCAAGTGGAGAAAACATGACATTGTCAGCTTATGAATGCAATTCACTTATGTTCTCATTTACATGACACAGAGAACCTGGAGTCTGAACTGTGCCAAAGTGGGCTTTTTTTTTAATCTTCAAGAAAACCCCTCAGCTGTCATATCCTGTCTGCACCTAAGTATGTTTTGATCCAAAAATCAAAGCCAGTGGACTGCTTAGTAAACATTTCCAGGGGTTCATTTGAAAGATGGATAACTGCTTGTTGTAGAAGACTGATGCTTTTCAAGAGAAAGTTAAGACTATACAAAGGATTTTTCTCATTTTATGTAGCAACATGAAAAAACCTACTACACTTGGCCTGCCTGCCTTGAAGTATAAAGATCAGATGAGTCAATGGCAAAAGGATGCATTTTTTTTCTTGCAGGTTACAGCCAAGGCTCACTGTGGATTCAGTACCCTGTTTTAAGCATGAAGACATCCATATTTTCAGTCAACTTTATTCATAAAATAAGTTTACTGTACAGTACACAATTCTAGCAATAAATTCTTTTCAAGCCATCTGCATTACAAAAATAACAGGTATGCAATGAAAAATAGTCACTCCACACACTGTGAAGGTTCTGTAAAATCCTAAAGTGATCAGGTCAGGGGGACGAAAGGGGAGAAGTATCAAATACGAAGACTAGGAGTAGATAAATTAAGTCACATTTTTCTTTACAAAAATAAACACTAATCAAGCATTATTTCCTAATAGAGCAACCTTAAGAACTGCCACAGACTAACACCCCCTCTCTGCTATACAGTGCTGGAGACTGTTCTTGAAAGTCAAACCAGAATGTCAGCCAGGAAACAGCATTCAGCATTACATAGATATAAATGTCTGAGACCAGTCAATGGCTGAAAAGACACTTATAAAGGAATCACTTAATCAACTGAACCTCAAACTTCTTGTGAGTTTGCAACAACCAAATACACCATTGAAAAAAAGGGGAAGTCACCAGCTTGCAAGCTACAGCAAGAATGCGAAATCTATATGAGAGCAGCATTGGCAAGATTTTATAGACAAGGCTGTTATGTGCTTGAGCTCAAATGCTCCCCAAAAAACTCCTACCAGCTGTTGAATAAGTTTGGAAATTGTTAAAACTTTTGTTTTCCCATGTACATGAAAATCCTTACTATATTCTTAAGCCTAGAAAGAAGCTGAGGTGCTCTGTAAAGAGAAATAGCGATTCCTCAACTTATTTAAAAAATGCTGTGAAAATTGGGATAGCATGAATTTATCTGTCCTTTCAACTGCATTTCTTCCCAGCTGAATTGGTTCATTGAAAACCAGCATTTATTCTCTCTGCCAAACACTCCTTTGCCACCACTTTACTTTTTCCTCTTAAAAGCACTATGGGAAGTAGGGCAGCAACAGAATAAAAATATTAAGTTCCCTATAAATGAGTTCATTGGGCCCTGGAAGTTCACCCTTAGAGCTGGGGTGAGTTTACCTTGAATCCAGGGAAGCTGTACCGAGTCAAAGAGAAGTTACATTTGAAAGTGACACACTTCAAAGTGTTTAGTGCTTAATTCTTTCTGCATTGTTGCAACTGAAAATCAAATCTGATTAATAGTTGATTTCAGAATAGGGGTTCAACTTACTTTGCTGTGTGAGGTATTAAATAGCCAAAATACTCAAATGCAGGTAGCATTTATAGATCTACAGTTGTCTGTGGTTGAAAGCTTTCACTCTGCTGCTGAGTATGCTTTCCAAGGAAAGAATACACTAATGTGTTGGAGAAAAAGTGATGATATCCATCAAAAGTAGGAGTGTTCTTGCTGCCTAGACCAAGAAGGGATAGTCAGACAAACAAAAGCCAAATATCAATTATTTTGGCATCTCTTTACTACAAGTCTGTCTTGTGTAGCACATCCATCAGATCTGCATACAACATCAGCTGCATTTTGATCTAGAAAAGCTAATTCCTTTTCACTTCTGCAAGTATTGCAGGATTAGAAGTGAGCAGTCTATTTGTCAGTATAGCATAGTGAAATTTTCCTTAGTGCAAACATAACATGTACTTCAAACTTACTCAAAAACCTTCCTGATGGCTATTGAGTACTAATGAATGAAAAATGAAGAGTACTAACTGCAGGCTGCCAACTAATTGCAGAAATGCTGCTGCTGCTCAGGTGCTTTCAAATTGCCATTTCCCAATCCGAGAAGAAATAGATGGAACTACTGTGGCTTCCTGCTTCTAGAGAACTGAATCTGGTTTTCTCTCTTAAAAGTAAAAGCTAAAGAATTACACTGTGCTACCTGTGTTCCAGAAGCCAACAAAGCAGGAGCAGCTCTTTTCATATTTTGAAAACACAATTAAGTAGACATGTTTTAAAGAATCGTGTTCAATTTAAACAAAGAAATATTGAACAACAGCAAAACCATGGCTTATGTTTGGATAATCAACCTTATATTTGAAAAGGCTAGATCACAGACATCCTTATGTTTTAGGCTGCCTGTGCACCTTTTCCATTAGACAGGTTTGTTGCAAAATAAGAATCTATTAAAAACATACTAAAAGGAAAAAAACATGATGTGGACCATGCACAAAGCATATTCAGAGTTGTTACTTTTTAGCCAGAGATCAGCCTTTAAAGCTTACCTTCATTATATAACAGGCACACTGAAACTTTTTATGAACAAGAATTTAGCTACATTCAGTGAAATCTTGTCTTTTATCTGTAAAATGATGTCATATAAAAAGAATTTCCAATGTGGTAAGTGCATGAATCCATTTCCTATGAAAGTCAGATCTACGGCTATTAAGTCTGTCCCTAAGGCTTTTGTAGAATACCAATTGTAATTTATCTTACACAGTATAAAAGCCACTAAACTGGAGTTTAAGATGCATTAGCTTGCTGGTGCCCTATTCAGTAACAAGTGCTTGACAAGTGACCCCTGATACTCAGTTTGTAAAGTGTGCAATTGAAGCTTGTGGGCTTCCACAGTCTTCAGCTTTTCCTCAGGCTCAAATCACTGCTTGTTACTAATCCTGACAGAGATGTGCTCTCTGATGCATCTTCTTTCTTGAGGTTCAGAAATGATTCTCTGGTTATTTGAAGAATTTCTCTCAGGCCTTTGTTTTCCTGCTGTAACCAGAGAAAGAAAAAGGTATTCAACAGAACTCCAGAAAGAAGTCAAGATAACTCCATTAACAACCTCCCCTCTACTCCAAACATACATAAAAGGATTAAAATACTGATTTACTGTCAGGTGGTGCTATGTTACTTTTTAAAACTGAGAACTTTAGGTTTCTGACTCTCTTGCTCTCTTGAATGGGCATTAAGCATTAAAAAAACCCCTCAAAACACAAAGATGGGTAAGAAAAGAGCAACTAAGTAGCATCTAAAAGTAACATCTGTTCTTTTCACACACACTGTCCCATAATTAACTGCTTTGCTAGTACTTAATCAAAGAGCAAAACTGTGGCTCCTCCAACGCTAAGCAACTGAGAATCCCCCCAAAGGCACAAAATTATTACTGAAAAAATAATCATACTTAAGAGTCAAAGGTGTGGGTATTATTATTTGCAGCCCAGTGTCTCATTAGGATGAATCTGTATTATTTCCTAGCTTTTGGTTACGCTCCTGGAGACTTGAAAAGAGAAAGCTTAAGCCAATATGTAAATTCTTCATTACCAGACACCAGTGATTGGTATCACTATGCAAGACTCCAGGAGAGGACAGAGGGGAAAATAGCACTTCCAGTCCTCCAACAAGGAAAGTGCAACAAAATAGCAGTGTGAGTGACTAGTACAGTAACTCATATGAGATAAAGTAACTGCACAGAAAGAACCATGATAATATTTACTGCCTTGCTCTTGGAGCCATGGCTGTTTTGATTTTGCACTTACCTCCAGCTGAAGGATTCGTTCCTGCTCTTTACAACCATGCTTTTCATCAATTTCAATGGCTTTCCTCATTACTGCTGCCATTTCTGTAATTTGGTCCACGTGTACTTGCAGCTCCTACAACATAAAAAGTAAACAATGACAGAGGATGTTGGTTGAGAAGCTCAACGTGATCCAGCAGTGTGTGTTTGCAGCCCTGAAAACAACCATGTGTTGGGCTGTATCAAAAGGAGCATGAGCAGCAGGTCAAGGAAGGTGATTCTACACCTCTGCTCTGCCCTTATGAGACTCCACCTGGAGTACTGCATTCAGCTCTGGGGTCCCAGACATAAAAAGGACATGGAACAGCTAGGAGCAAATCCAGAGGAGGCCACAAAAATGCTCAAAGGGCTTGAGCACCTCTGCTATGAAGACAGGCTGAGAGAGTTGGGCTTGTTCAGCCTGGAGAAGAGCAGGCTCAGGGGAGACCTTATATAACAGTCTTCTAGTACCTAAAGGGGAACTACAAGCAATCTGGAGAGTGACTTTTTATAAGTGCATATAGAGATAGGACAAGGGAGAATGGCTTGAAACTGATAGAGGGGAGATTTAGATTAGCCATTAGGGAGTTCTGAGGGTGGTGAGACACTGGCACAAGCTGCCCAGAGAAGCTGTGGCTGCCCCATCCCTGACAGTGCTCAAGGGACAGGGCTCGGAGCAACCTGGTCTAGTGGAAGGTGTCCCTGCTCATGGCAGGGGGGTTGGAACTAGATGGGTCTTCAAGGTCGCTTCCAACCCAAACCATTCTGAGATTCTATGATAGTAGAGTTTGAATCAAGGACAAGTTGAGGAAAAGACAATGAAAAATAACAGCTTTTGGAAACACCATTAAAACATTTGTTTTCACTGACTACCTATCATGCCAGCCTATTTGTGTCTGACCTGACCTTTGGACAAAATTCACCACAGCTCCTAGCTAATATTGGGAAAAGCAGAACAGTAGACTGAAATAAAGAACAGTATAGACTAAAGTTAAATCCCATCTTTAAATTATGAATTTCAATGGAGGTGCACACATCTAGCAGATGATCAGCTTGCCTTTAAACTACCAGGAATGATTAAGCTACCATAAAGAACTGCCTCATTTGGAATCATAAACTTGATGTGACCCAAATATACTTTACTAAAAAAACATCAGCCCTTTCCATCCTTTCCTCTCTGGCACCTCAATTGCCAAAGCTGTTGTTCAGCTGTTTACTTATTAATCACCCACTCAGAGCAGGGGAGAGGAAGGGGAAGGGATGGGGTAGAACTTGCTGTAAATCTTTATTTTCTTCTCAGTTTCCACTGAAGGTGATCATAGGAGACTTCTTTTCCCCCTCAAAAAACTAAATTTACCTTGAAGCTGTGATCAGTGGTAAAGAATGAGTTGGTGAGGATGTATCCCTGAGAAGGAGGTAGTGGGTTTTAGATATACTGACTGCTGTCCTCCCTGCTTCCTACTTTGCCAGCTTACATGGTCTATTGATCAATATGATTCAGGACCTATTCCAAGGTCACTAGTGTTAGACCAGATGCTAACACAAATGTGTAGGGTTGTACTCTGGAAAGCACACATGGAAAACTTAAATGCTGTAATAACCAAAAAATGCAATGGAAGTGGTTCTTTACAAAGATAGCCTCAAACATCTGTGAACGAACACTTTTTGCATTTCTCTCCTTTTTGTTTGCCATACACCTCATTCACAATAGTTTACAAAAATGTTGCTTAACAACACTTTGCTTTTCCAGTTTTTAAAAGCCATAAAATGCAGCAACGTTTCACCACCCTTTAATCACCTCAAGCTGCTCTAGATTCTACTCATCAATCCTGATCAGTACTGAAACAAGAACCAAAGGTTGAAGCAGGAAAGAAGAGAAGTGTATGTTCAGTTACTCACCATTCAAAAGGGCTTTTAAATATTTCAGGTTTACTAATTATTTGTTGGAGTCACAAGCATAAGTTAAAGCCAGTTTAAATGTCTGAATTACTAAGTTCTGTGGCCTGTGGAAGTATAAGGTGGTTGCCTTAAAGACTGAAGCAAAACAAAAGAAGTAGACACAGAAATGAAATGCTACTTTTTAAAAGCGTAAATGGATGAGAAGCCAGTAAGATTGACTTGACTGATCAGGTTCCTGATCACGTTTCATGGACTGGATTAGAAAAATTAGGACTTGGTAGTACAGTGATACAAAACCTGAGACAAAGAAGCTTTAAACTGATCACTGTGAACTAACTGAAGTGTTACCCAAGAAAAACAAAGGAAAAAAACCCCCAAACAACCAAACAATTAAATTATTACCTTGGAATGTCGCTCTTTTAACTTCATTATTATACTTGGATCATCCTTTTTGCTCGTCATTAGCAACCTAAACATCTGTTCTCTGTATTTGCTCATTATGAGTTCCAGAGCAGATTGGTGTTCTTCAAGAGATGTACGTAGTTCTACCAAAATAATTTTAATTTCAGTTATAGCTTAACAGAGAAGAACTAAAACAAAATATAAAAGTAATTCAGCTTGAGAAAACTGAAATAAGCCCTCAATGAAGTGTCCCCTCTCCCTGCACCATAAAATCTATGTAGGCTCTGCAGATGTCTTCAGTGGTGACTGCCCTGGGAAAATTCTTGTCAGAAACAGAGGTCTTTTGTTAATACAGCTTTATACCCAGTCCCTTTAGCTGACATAAGCCATGTTGAGTGTAGCTGAGCAGCTTTACTCTAGCCACTATAAGCAACACTGCACAAAAGCTAGAAAGAAGTTTACAGATCTGTTTTAATCTGGTAAATAAGAGTTAAAAAATGCTTGTGTTCAAAATATACTAAGTCAAAGGACAAATAACTCCTGAGATAAGACAAGATCCATATAAATCAAGATCATTGAAACCTTTGCTGAATATAACTGTTAGACTAAGTAAGGTATTCCAGGAGGAACAGTTAATTCCTAGTGTACAGAATTCCAGAAGGAATTATGCTACTGTGCTTACCCTACAACTTTTGACTGTTCCTAAATTAGTTATATTTAGCAGTGGGAAACACATTTCCAAACAGATACCTAAATTGCAGAATTAAGTTCTATTTATCTCACTTGCGCTAAACATTAGATAAGGACTGAAAAAATAATTTTCCACAGCTCTCACTTTTTGTCAATCATAGTTCCAGTGGTTGGATGTTAGGACTCTTTATTAGATTTGTGTTATAATCAGTTAAACTGACAAATTAAGACTAGAAGAAAAACTTCAACAACAGTTTTTTTGAGAACAGATCAATAGTGAAAGTGTCACTGATTCCAGCAGTGCAGGTTGGAACTTGAAAACGATAGAGTATCATTTTACCTTTATTTTCCTGTTGTAGTTCCCTAATCTGTCTGTTTTCTTGTTGGATACCCATCACTAATGTAGACCGAGGACGATGTCTTGCTACTTCATTAAGCTCTTGAATTTCTTCTTGGTACTAGTTATTGGAAAAACAAAACCATAATAAACCAGCCACAAATATTTGAGTAACCAAAGGCAAGCATTAATCAGCAAGTCACAAAGGAGCAGTTCTACTGTCAAAGTCTGTAACCAGTAAGATAATGCTTGGTTCTAAATAATAAACAAACAAACAGAAACACTTCTGAAGCTGTTGCTAACATACTGCCCTTTAGAGACACAAAAGTATCACCTTTGTTTCATACAAGTTTCATACCTGAGATGTATGCAGTGGGCATTAGTTTACCTTCAATTAATGCAGGTCAAGCTCACCATCAAGTAATTTAAAACTGATATACATATGGTAAAGAAAAACCATGAGGTATTAACCTCTAGATATTTACTGTGGCTTCCCAATACCTTAAACCACAAGGCTGTACAGGTACAAGTCCTGTGGACCTGAATGAAGGGGTCCTAGCTCTCAACAAATGGGTAAGTTTAATGCTCTCAGTTTGAAGTCATGAAGCCTCTGCATGACTGGTTTTACACAGATGAAGCACATACAGGATTTTATTATTTTATAGGCCCATTAACACATCCTGTGGTCTATTAAAATGACAGGACGAACTCTCATATGGAAAGCCATTAGACCCCTTTATGGTTTTCCAGGAGTTTTCTAGTGAAAAATATAATGACCTGCTCTGAACAGCTTAACATCAGAATGGAATGGATCACAAAAAAAGCCTGAGAAGCTAATTTGAAACAAAAGGAGGCAGTGATAGGTTAAAAGTATTTTGAACAGAAGAAAGCATAACTGGGCCTCTCTACCATTACATGTGCATGTTGAAACTAATAAAACAAGCAGTTTCACAGCAGAACAAAACGCAAGCCACCACACAATGGTTTGTAAGATACCAACCCAATTTCTACCAGTGCTCTTCAAACAAATGCCAGTTTCAATATTTAAGGTAGAGTTATAGAAAACTTCTTCACAGGATCAAACTAAATATATAAACAGTCTATTTTTAGATTATAGTCACACCTCTAATGAAAATACCTAGTATGGTATTAAAGGATTAATCAAATAACACACTGGTTTTACACTCTACAGTAGCACACAAAAATTATCTTAAACTATGTGTTTCCATGTTGTTCTTTTAATAGAGGACACAAATTTGGAAAACAAACCTGTTTCATTGCTTCAACCCGTTTGTTAAGAGCTGTAGTCTGTTCAATCAGAGCTTCTGCTGCGTTGTCATGCTCCCTCAGCCGTTCCACCAGTGCTTTCGCATCTGCTAAGGCTTTTTCGATTGTGCAACTCATTTCTAAAGGTTAGAAAGGTGTTATTTTCACACCACCACCTGTTCACTACACAGAGAACAGCTATTTATGTGAAATATAGATATATATTTCTAGACCAAAGCAGTGGAATAAACCTTTCCCTCAGAAACATCCATTTTGTAGTATTTTATGAGTAGGAAGAAATTACGCCTCAAGTACACACTAAAGTCTTCCTTTCCTTTTCCTCCTTTTTAATTGCTGTTGAGACCACATATCAGAGCAAGGAAATGAAAGTAAACTTTATGTTTTGAGGAGAGTATTAACATACCAAATGCCAAAGTAAACCTATTGAACATATAGAACAGCACAAATGCATGTTCTTCTGTAAGCAGCAGAGAAAAAAAATTATAACTATTTCATTTTTCGGTACTACCTATTTTTTTTTTATGTGCCCTTCTACCAGTCAGATATACTTCAAGATATTTGAGAAGCAGAACTCCAGCACAAAAGACAATGCTAAAGGTCTACAGTGGACTGGAAGATTTTGATACATTAAATCAGCAGAGAAAGAAGAGCTCAAACTGACAGAAGAGATACTTGGGCAATAAACAGAAAACTAAAGGCTCATGTTTTCTTCTTGTCCATAAAAAGAACACAAACATCATGTTTCACTGCATGGAATGGAACTGTAAAATTTTCAGCAGGATAAAGACAGCGACTCAGCTAAGAAAAACAATTCACTGCACAGTTAAAATACCAGCCTTCTAATTGCAGTAGCTAGCAGAAATTACCTATAGGTAGAATTGCTAAACTTGCAAAATGCTTGCGCATACCAGCATTTCCAAACTAGTGGCCTTTACACTGAATTTTGTCATGCTCATGCTTGATACACCAAGTTTCAAGACTGAGATTTTCACCCTAAGTTTTTGTTTTCTTTTAAGAAACCTGCTCCTTTTTCTACTAAAAAGGAAATGTGCTTAAACTTCTTGAACTGTTCTTGAGCAATCAGACAGCAACGATAGGGGTTTATGAGTTATGGGCCTTTCTGATACAAGACTTAAGATTTGTTTCAGGAAACTTCCTTAGGTACTGAAAGAATCAACTAAATCCATTCCTCAGCCAGGCCGCTTAGTAAAGGTGAGATTTTTTTTTAGCATAAAAGGTTAATGAGCCTTTCCTGAGCTACAGGGGAAAAAATTGCTCCACATTGATTTTCCAACTCTCTTAGGCACCTTTGCAAATCATTTTCCCCAAGCCTAAGGAAACCCTCCCATTTTTTTCACTGGACCTTTTCCCACTGTCCCAAGTAAGCAGTACAAGTAAGGGTATTTCAAACACCAGAAATTCCACGATTTCCCTTCAAAAGATTTACAAACATAGTAGGAATAACCAGCCCTCATGTACTAACGTGGGGGAAAACAGCAAGACAGGAGCAGGGTATGGAATGTTCTCTCTGAAGAGCTCTCATGCACCCAGAATATCCTGCAAGATCTAACCTCTCAACATGTCAATGGGGTGATTTCATTAGCTCTGAGGAGCATATGTAATGCAAAAGCATTTACTTCACTTTTTCTGTGAACTAAAGAAGAGTCTTTCAGGGACCCTGCCATCACAGAAAGGTTGAGACTTGTTTGCTGATAAAGGAGCTTCAGAAAGTGAGCTTCCTGTATGCACAGAGCACAACGGTTTCGACCTGTGTTTGCTGTGATCCACATGTTATCAAAAGCATCAGTATTTTGGCATGTACAAGTTTCCTATTAGACATTCATAATCTTAAATCCTTCCTGTTTACAAACTACAGTTTTCATTTTAATTTCCATATGATGTATGTATGTATTTGAGGTATCAAGTTCTTCAGCAGACTGATGTGTTATCATGTTTATTCTATCTGGTTTAGCTGTTTTAAATATTATGTGGAAAGGAATCATACTGCATTGTTTTTAAGGATGTGCTTTTCTTGTTCCTCATTTCTCCTTTCAGTTCTGGTCTCAGATTCTCACTGGACTACAAAAATATCACAGGCAAAAGATGACCTTCCACACTAGCTGGCTGAGCCGTTACAGAAATTGATTTAATAAGATCCACATTTAAGGCAATTTGAAGAGCAGTCTTTAACTCAATTCATGGGTCATGAATTCTCCAGCTAGTGTAAAACAAAGCCTCTCAGGCCTCTCCATGAGCTTGGAATCCATTTGGCACTCAGACTACAATGCAGTTAACACCTCTGATAATTTGGATGCATCAACATGAATTTTTAAACACAGGGCACACTCACTCTCCTGTGCACGTTCTCATTTTGACCCAACCCAGCCACATGAGATGAAAAGAAATCCGTCTGCAGCAAAGCCACTGGCATTCTTTTCCACAGCGAGTGAGTTGAGGAAGACACATATGTGCTCTGTGTGGAACCTGCAGTGATGATCCACTATAACCATACAGCAGCTTCAGCAGGCCAGAGCCCACCTCCTGTTTTCAGGCAGGGTTTTTACTTCAGAAAGGAAACTCATTATTTGTATCATAGTAATTCATAGTGGCTCCAAATCTTGACCATTACTCCTGTGGGCAAGAGACTGGCCCTAATTCTTGGAATTTGCTCTAGTTGTTTATCTGTAGAAAACAAATCTTTTGTCTTATCCTAAAATAGATCTAAACCTGTAAATTAATCTGGACATTTGGGGAAAACCCCCAATTAATCAAATATAATTGACTTAAATTAATTCTTATTGTGTATTATTCTTTTAATGAGCATGAGGACTATAGCTGCTAAACTTGGTGGTTCCTGACCTCTACCCTACAAGACATGCTCAGCTGCAAACAGATTTGTTAGTCTGTAATCTTACCAACAGGGTCAACAGGTAGCAAGAGCAACAACTCAAAACAGCATAGCAATACTGGTACTGCATATTCATTTCCTGTCACTTCCTGCTATTTCCTAATTGCTTTCATTATCAAATTTGGCTGCCCTTTAAAAACTAAACAACAAACCAACAGCAAAGAATAAAGGTTTTTGCGCTGCTATTGCTTTCCTCTAGTTTTCAGTCTCTTTTTTTTGTATCCTTAGTGAAAACTACCTTTCCCCATAGCTTAGTGCATTGGATCGTCCCTCTCAACGGTGACCAGCTCCGCAGGGCCGAACCTCGCCGCAGTTTCTACTTGCTCCAGCCTGGGTGTAGACGTCCATGAGCACTCTCCGCGACAAAGCCGAACCCTCCCCGCGGCGCAAGGCGCTACAGGAGCCTCCCAAAGCACACACAGGCCCGGATCAAAACCGGTGCGGGGCGGCGCACAGCCACGAGCCGGGCACGCCTGCGGGCACCCTGCCGCTCGGTGGCGGGGAGTGGGGGCCGCTGAGGCCTCCAACACTAAGGCACAGCAGTCAAGACTGTCGCGACAGCGGCACGCTACCGCGACACGGCGGACAAGGGAGGACTGACGAAGGGGCGCTCGCCTAGCACCCATCGTGATACCACTGTCGCCCGTGTACCCCCGCACCAGCCCGTTGAACTCCCAAGTGCCAACGACACCCACCACCCCCCTCCCAAGCGCCCCTTCCCCTCTTATCAGCACTCACTCATGGC
Source organism: Psittacus erithacus (assembly GCA_009867235.2). Classification (NCBI taxonomy): domain Eukaryota; kingdom Metazoa; phylum Chordata; class Aves; order Psittaciformes; family Psittacidae; genus Psittacus; species Psittacus erithacus. The sequence continues at coordinate 75,322 of WYDI02003776.1, forward strand.
CGGCGGTTGCGGCAGCACCCGGCGCCGGGGGGGCAGCCCCGACTGGCGCGGACTGGCCCGCCCCGCTGTCAAATGGCGGCGGGCCGCACGGCGGAGGAGGGGCGGGCTGGGCCGAGCCGGCTCGAGGCGGAGGACTGGTTCTCGGCGTCTCGCGAGACTGCCGCCCCCCGGCTCCTCCTCCTTTGCGCCGTGAGGGAAGTGGCGTGCGGCCGGGCGCAGGGGCCGGGGCCGTTATGGGAGGCGAGTGAGCCTGGCCTGCCGCCGCCGGGGTCCGGGTGGCTGGCGTCGCCGCTGCCGAGGAGCGCAGCGGGGACGGGGGGAAGGAGGGAGGAAGGGGAGAGGCGCTCCCCCCGCCAGCGCTGGGGGAGCCGTGGTGCCAGCGGCGTAAGTGGCCGCGCGGGGGTCCCGCGGCCTCAGGGGTGGGCGGAGCGGGGGGGGCTTCGGCCGCTTCTCCCACCCCCGCGGGCGCCGGTCGCGGAGGCAGGAGCTGGGCCCCGCGCTCCCCGCGGAGCCGGCGGCGGAGGAGGAAGCGGCCGGAGGGGCATGGAGGTCGCCCGGACGGAGGCGTCCGCGCCCGACCCTGTCTAGGGCGTCCCGCGGGCCTTATCCCTCCTCCTCCTCGGAGCGAGCCCGCGGGCGGGCCCGGGCGCGCCGCGGAGCGGGGCCGGGACTTCTGCATCAGAGGAGTAGCCGGCCCAGGTAGGAAACGCTTCCTTTCCTCTGCCTCGGGCCTGCGGGCGGGCCGGCACCGACCTCGCCTCCTCCGCACCCCGCCGGCCCCTCCTGCCTGGTTGACCTGGGGAGCTTCTCCGGCCCCCAGGCGCTCTGCTAGCCTAAACATAGGAGGCACACTCTTGGGCCGGGACCGCTGGGCTGGCATTTGGCTGCGGCCGAAAGAAGTGAACTGTGCCCCGGCAGCTGCACCTGTTGCTGAGGGGACTCGCCCCATCATCTCTTCCCCCGCGCCCCCCCCCCCCCCCCCCCCCCCCCCCCCCACCTCCTCGTTGTGTAACAGGTCCTGACGAACCCTGCTGACTTTGAGGAGGAGTATGTAGATATGTCTGCCTGTCCCATTCTCC